>CANSNZ010000684.1:477500-592472 GCA_947646795.1 Beta lomatogona | reverse complement strand
TTAGATGCGGATTCGTCTTGGTTATTTCTTGGGGAAATTGAATCAACTGTTAAATGTTTATCGCTTGTATGACGTTAGCGGGTCCGTTGGTTCTCTCGTGTTTATTGGCCGCTATCGGATTGAACTTAGACGCTATCGGACTAGGTTATCCTTTAGTTAGGGTTTTATAGTCACGCCGATCGTGCTATTCAACTAAGAATAAGGAGAATGCGAGATTAATTCTCAGCAATAGATAATTATGGAAATGAATAGAGTCGAGGTTCAATGATCGATAATGAATTGAAGTGCATGTTAATCGGATTCAAGATCTTCCTATATTGATTTCTCATCTTATTTAGTTGCTAGTTAGTTGTAGTTTGTTAGTAAATCGACTTGAAAACCCCCTTTGTTATTATTATTAGGTTTCTCGACCGTTAGAGTCTTCTAGGTACTAACGCACGCTAAGTATATAACTCGTCCCCGTTTCCCTGTGGATACGAACCCTACTTCCATTATACTTGTTTAGTGTAAAAGAGAGTAGGAGAAATTTTATCTTTGGCCGGGTGGCGTTCACGACAAGCGCGGCCCGCCAAATTTTGGCGCCGTTGCATCGGAAGGTGTTACTTGTTTATATTTAGTGTATGCTTTTGATTGTATTGCTAATGGTTTTTTTTTTTTAAGAAAACCAATTTTTTTTAAAAAAAAGTTTAAAATTTTTTAGTTTAAAGATATTTTTTAAATAAAAAAAAAATTTAAGGAAAATTTATAAAATTTTTTTTTTATAGGATTAAGTGTAAATTATAGTGGGGAAAATTTTTGGGAAGGTAAAAAATAAAATAAAATAAATAATATAATAAAAAATAAATATTTATATAATTAATTTGGGTGTTTATTTAAATTTTTTTTAATATTTTGAGGGATGGGTTTTAAAGGGGGTATGTAAATATAAGGTGGAATGTGGGTGGGTTTGGGGGGGTGTAAATGTTTTTTTGGGTTTTTTACAGAGAATCCCAAAAACCAGGTTGGGAAAATAGGGGGGTTGTTTTAGGGGGGGGGGAGAGGGACAAAAAAAAAAAACTTTATTTTTAATTTTTAAATTTTCATTTTTTTTTTTTTTTTTATTTTGGTTTTTTTTTTTTTTTTTTTGGCCCCCTTTTTTGTTTTTTTTTTTTAGTGTTAGGGGGGGGGGTATTTTTTTTTATTTTATTTTATTTTTTTTTTTTTTTTTTATGTTCTTTTCTAACTATTGGGCGGGGGGGGGGGGGAAAGATCCTCCGATTTACCACCTTGTTTTGAAACCACCACTCAACGATGCAGATTGTAGCTCTTGTGCACTCCTATTTGCTTTGCAATTTGAGATAATTTCCCCATTGGTAATTTGCCATCTTGTTTAAATTCCAAGTAGCTCATAGATGATTTTTTGCTCTTTGAATGTTTGTGGGAGTGTTTGCACTTGTTATTTCTATCAAATGCATCTTCGCCCACATCTCTTCCACCTGCTGGCGGTAAGTGTAGGCTGCCGCTAACCCCTCTTCTTCAAGTAGTCTGGTCTATGGCAAAGAAGACATCTTCATCCATTTTGTTGTTTCTTTGATCTGGATGATGTGCTATTGTTTCGCTCGATTGTTTTTGAGATTGCAAGAATTTGATGAAGATTAATCTAAATAGTGCAGTGATGTGCCAACTAATTCTGATTTTTTATGGCTAATAATGGAATTGGAGATTAGGTTCAACCATAATGATTGGCAAATTTTTTTGATGAATAAGGTTAGAAAAATTATGTGTTCCTCCCTTTATATAGGGGAGGTGTAATGTGTTGGTAATATTGAAATTTTATGGGAAACTTGGTGGGAAAAGTTGAATTTCAATTCAAGTAGTTATGTTTGCAATTTCGGTCCTCAAATTTTCGTCTGCATAATGGGTTAATATGGCACCAAAAATTTCGACTGCTATTGTATTGGATTGTCAAAAAATTTGAATGGCAAAATGTGGAAAACTTTGCCTCCTAAATTTGGTTCCTAAATTTAGGAGTAGTAACTGTGCATTTTTTTGTTGTAAAAGGCAGCACATGGGGCACCAAAATTAAGCGGTCCGCCTTTTTTTTTCTCTCTTCTTTTTCTTTAATACACCAACTAATACACAATTACCAAATTCTCTATAGTAGTTCGTGTCAATTGTCAACCCCATTTGTCGCACTTCTTTTGTCACGAAGGAAGTAGGTGGTATCGGTCTTCACAAGTCTACAACGCACCGTATGCGTTAATTGCAGTGCAATGGCATAAACCCCTTCCCCTTGCAAATGCTGCAAAAGAGAACACTCACTCATCTTTGCAGAAAACTTCTTAAACCCTACCCCTTTCTTTCAAATTTCCCGGCGACTACAACACCTTCGATGAATTCTACACTTGACGGAAAAATCTCCGGCGATTCACCCGACGCCATTGTTAAAGCTCCATTGAAGACTATGGAAGAACCAGATGTCGGAATTCTCTGCTACATATCTCATCTCCCTGGTTTTCGCGGCATTCTTAAACAAAGGTATCAATTTATAAATTGCGGCGCTTGATTCCTTTTTTATGAAGTTCAATGTGTTCATATTTCCTTTTTTTTTTTTTTTGGTTTTTTTTAGGTACTCGGATTTTATTGTGAATGAAGTTGATTTGGATGGAAATGTTGTACATTTAACTTCACTGAATGTTCCTCCTGAGGTATTTACTTATTTATTTATGTTTAATTTGGGGAGTTTTCTTTGTGTTTTTATTAATGTGTGCTGAATTTTTGATTCTGAAATTTTGAGCTTCATCTGATGTTTTTAGTTGGTTGAAAAGAAGGAAGAGAATGTATCTGAGCAATCAGGTAAAAGCTACACGGAAGAAATTGAGTCGTTTAGGTCGCTCGCAGGTGACGTGGATGCTGATCGCCTGAAAGAGTTCATTGAGAAAATTACTTCTGGTGCTGGACATGATATATCTCCGTTAGTTCTTTCTCCAAGCTCTGACAAAGGTCACCGGACGGTATTGTTTTGAGGCGATCACTTTCAGCTTTGAGATTATGAAATTAGCCTCTTATTCTTTTAGTTTGTGTACTTAATGCTCTATGCTCCATGGCTTTGTATCAAATGACTTGCCCCACTATTTTTATACACTTATCTCAAGAATACAATTAAAAGGGTGTGCTCTTTTAGTTCAAATCAGCTGAGTACATGGCTAATAACTAATAAGTTTAGACAAGTTCAAATAAGTTTAGTTGGGCTATAATGAGCTCAAATAAGCTAATACGTTTATCTCAGTTCTGTTATTTTAAGCTTGTGGACAGTTTAGAATATAGAGGCAAGAAGCTTAGGTAAGTTCACTTCAATCACATAAGTTTGATTAGCTCAGTTCAGCTCATACGAGTTTAAGAGCTTTAAGCTTTATTAGGAACTCCTTTTAGCCTCTTAAGAGGCGAGGATGTTAGTTTTGGAAAATTCATGTATTTTGATCTTTCCTTGTGTGTATATCTGAAGGTCTGAACTTTGTATGGGGAGTAGAGATGTCTAGAAGTAAGATCAACGGAGCTAGAAACTGATCTGCAATTTACTCAAAACAAAAAAATGTACATGAGAAACAATTTTATTGACATGTAGCTCAAAATTGATTGAATGTCTGAATCTAGATGATGGGAGAATTAGTTGGGCCAAATCCGACCCATTGTGTCTCGTTTGGTCAAGATTTTTGTTTGGTACATTAATTTTTACTAAAGCAAACATTATGATGTATATTCACTCGAATGAAACAAGCCGTTTCACATTTCTTTATGGTTCGTTCAATTCCATATCAATTTAGGTAGAGAAGATGCCATATTATATCCCCTCATACTTGAAGAAAGAAAAATGATGTTTATCCATTGGCTCCACCCTACATTGACATCATCAATTTTCCTGTAACCATATTGCTTCACCTTGTCGTTGACCGTTCTTTAGTACCATATTAGACTTTAGAGTTGTCCTTTTATGTGTTGAAGTCACCATTTAGAAAAAGGTATCTTTGAGTATTAAGATGTTGGTTTTATTTTCTAGCAATAAAAAAACCTAACGCAAACTAGGTCCATATCAGATTTTGTAATTGTTTTTTGGGAGGGGGGCTAATACTATGGTGCACCTCCTAGTTAAGTTGTTGTTTGGAATGGCTGTGGGTTGAAGGTGATCTGAAGAAGTTCATGGATGCTGTTAGTAATGAACTTTGTAATGGTTTGAGTAATCACCCCCCTTCCAGTTCATTCTTAAGAAGTTCTCACTTTCCCTTTTCCGGGCAAAAGCTTATGGCATCTTTGTTCGTGATGCTTTAGGCAGTGCACATCTTCTTCAAGGAGAAACTGAAATTTCTCATAACAGACACAATAGATGGTCCCCAAGACTTATCGAAATGCATTCGTGTGAGGCCTAATTCTGCAGGGAACCAGAATATGGGCAGAAATTGCCGCAAACGGAAAGATAGGGATGATAAGCCATTTGATAGTAGAGGTGCTCATGATTGGCCAGAACATCTTGGCAATTTTCTCAGGTTTGTATCATTCGTCTTTTGCGTAGTAATTTTTATGATATAGTTTGCCTTTCTTACTCTTTTTTTTCTTGTTGATGTTTCTTGAATTAAATGCTAATTACTAAATGCCAGTGGCGTATCCAGGATTCCAACCCTATGGGTTCGGAGCCGGTAAAAAAAAACGCATTTAAATGTAATTGATTCCTTTTATTGGATCCCAAAAATAGTCAACCAAACGACCGCTAAATCTAGTCAAGTACGGAGTATAACTTATATCTAGACAACAACTTTTAAATGTTAAAAAAGATATATTTACTAGATAAGAACATATAAGAAGCAACTACAAGCCCGCATATGAATAAGTTTAACCCACCATCTATTGCTTCCATGAATCTTCCATGTCCTCTAAACCTATGATGATAGAACATCAGACCAAACAATTATTTATTTCACTTCAAGCCAAAGCAAACTACAGAGTAATACATAGTTATTCTGACAGTGTACCATCTCCATTAGTGCCTATAATACATTAGAGTTTAGACCCTACAACCAAATATAACCTAGCCTATAAGCAAATGCAGGTGGGGCTACATAATAACTACTCCCAAATCACCCTATCTCTCCATCTTCTTGCACATTAATCTCTTACAGGAAAACATCTTATTGCAACTTATATTACAGAATGAATGGCTTAAAATGCCACTCTCCAACACCATTACTTTCACAATTTCAAGATAAACAAATGAATTGTATACGTTTTGCGAAGCTTTTATCAACTACTGATAAGTACTAAAGCATTTAAAATGAAATCTAACACTAGAAACTAGTACATTCAACACAAAATTCACAAAGCAGATGGCGGATTAAACAAGGTACCAGGAACAACTTCGACTTGGATTCCTTTCTGCTGCAAAAAATCCATCTCTTCTCCGCCCCCAGGGGCGGATTTACTATGAAAGACTAAAATCTGAAATAGTGAAATTCATATTTAAAATTGAAGAATTGGGCTTTACCGTTCAAACAGTGGCTAGATGCGGTCGCCGGAAATGTCGTTGGTGCACCGTCGCGGTGGGGAAAACAGAAGTAGACGGTGGCCAGTGGGGAAGACGGTGGTCAGTTCTTCTTCTTCGTTGCTTAAGGTCTAGGGAGTTAGGGTTTTGGCTTTTGGGGGAAAAATGCCCTGTGTTTTGTTCAGTTGTTGAGGGAGAAATGAGAATGAGGCTTAGTTAATGTTTAAAATTTAGATAAAAGAAAAGAGAAGGATAAAAATAAAAAAAAGGGTGTTCAGTGGATTCGAACCTCAGACCTTCAACATCATCCCGCGCGCACCAGTGGAGATACAAAACCACTGCGACACTTGCTTCTTTCATGTTCTACTTTGCACGCATATAGTATATATCAAATATCTAAAATATTTTTAATTTAGAAAAAAAAAAAACTGGGCAATTTTTTTCCAAAAATCACTGGGTTCACCTGAACCCAGTGAACCCATAGTAAATCCGCCCCTGCTAAATGCTATCTTCTATCAATAATGGGGATATAATTAGTTGCATAATCTATATCTTATCACTATTTTTAGTATCTAACAACGAATACCCAAAAGACACGTGCCCTTCATATATTACTCATCAAACAATCATCAAAAAAATCCACACTCTTCCCCTTTTTATTATCTCTTCCTCATCTTTTCACCTCCCTCATTATGACTTGATTTTGAATGTGATAATGAAGATTCTCCCCTTGAGTTCCTCAATCTTCTATCATTCTTTCTGTATCCTGTATTCATCTTTCCTCTTCGGCTTTGGCCCTTTCTCTTATACTAACCCTGTCCTTTAAGTTTTCTAATCGTTCACGATTGTCGCCAAAGAGTTACTTTCGCAAACCCATGTGCTGTCAATCACAATTATCGTTGCAAAGTTGCTTTCGCAACCCATGTGCTGTCAATCACAATTGTCATTTATGCGTCAGGATTATCTCCCTAATGAGCTAAATATCTTCTATTGTTAGTACTTACTCAATTATTACTCTTTCTTAAATAATTGGAGTTTAAAAACGGTCAGCGACAGTTGAGATGGTGAAGCATAACTAATTGATGGAATATTGCGACAAATGGTATACCGTATATCGACAATTTTATATGGAGAAGAAGATATATTAGCTTCTACTTATGATTGTTGAAATCATATTTCTCAACATTATCGACAATATCTTCTTTTTTCTATTTTATTTTACATTTTGTTTTTACATATTTTTCATGATCGAATTCTATATCTTACATCGGTTATCTCCCTTTTTGATTCATCTAATGAAGTAAATTATACTCCCTCCGTTTTTTTGTTGCAATATTTTTATAGTAATAACTTGACTGGAATTTTTTTAATTACATAATTTCTTTTTAATGGTATATAAGATGTTAGATTTATCTCATTTTCAATTTTGACAATATCATCTTTTTATATATAAGTATATTACTATAGATGATTAAAGATATACTTCCTCCGTTCTTTTTCTATTGCAATAATTACTATTTTGGGTAGTTTCACATCTATTGCAACAATTCCACTTTTGGTATAAAAAACAATTTTAGTTGACATTATTACCCTTACTTTATCCTACTAAAACTCTCATTAATTATTCACCAACCCACCTTTTATTGTTAAAGGGTACTTTTACTTTATTAAGTGATAATTTCTCTCTCCTACTTTAGTAAATTAATGGGTATCTTTATGCTTAATTACCCACCTTTCTCATTTCCTTAAAAATCGTGCCCAACCCTATTGTTGCAATAGAAAAAGAACGGAGGTAGTATATAGTCAAAGTTGTACGTTGGCAAGCACGACAATCAAAATATTACCCCTAATAATAGAGGGAGGGATTATTTCTCACATGTGTTCTAACTTATATTTTTCAATTGTGGAGTCAAAGTTTTGTGTTTTCATTGTATATATTTTCTTTTCAGAAATCTAGTAACATGGAGGGATGATTCATACTCCCTCTGTTCCTTATTGATGTTCTTACTTGGAATCTTGGCACTACTTAGAATTACATAAAATCTTCTAAATTTTTCCCAGTCTATAAGGAAAACAAAGTCATGTGAGGTCTTATTTTGTCTCATTAAGTACTTTAATAATAGGAAAAATTCATAAGAATAATCTAAATTATGGGTGTCTTCCTATAATATTCCCAATTATAGATTATTCTAGAATAATCCTAACGATGGGGGGATACTTTCCCGAAATGATCTAAGTGTCCATTAACATATTTAATTAGTTTTTTTTTTATTTGTTTTTTTGTTTTCTTGCTCCTCTCTTGTGTTCCCTCCCTCTATCTAGCCGACTAGAGTTCAACACATTATTTTTTGACCTTTTAAATAGATTTTTTCAAGTCACTGGATTATTTGAGAAGACACCCCCAATAGTTGGGATTGTTATGAAATACTCCCTCCGGTTCCTAAAGATATTCCCTCTTTCCGTTTTAGTGCGTTTCCAAAAGATCTTCCCTCTTTTACTTTATTCCTTATTTGGCAAATTTTTTCCCCTTCTTACCCTCTCATGTCACTATCATATGGTCCACCATTACACTATTAAATCAATTTTACTCCCTTTCTCTTCTACTTTACACCTTTTTATTTGTTTATTTTCCTTAACCTTCTCTCTCTCTCCCCTACTTTACCCACCCAAGACCCCACACAAATTGATCCTCCTTGGTATCTGTAGTAACAGTAACAAGGAAGATCTTTTGGAACCGGAGGGAGTAATCCATAGTTGAGATTATTATGAGATAATCAGCCATACTTTAGAATATTCTTCAGAATTTTTCGTTAACAATGTCACATTTTATAATTTTTTTACTAATACGTAATTATATATTTTAATAGTCAAAGATATTTATTGGCACATGTGCAAGTGAAACTAGGAACATCAATAAGGAACAAAGGGAGTATAAAAATCCTTGATCTGATGAAATGAATGAAATTATGTGATTATTATAAAATGGAAATATGTTATGATTTGATTTATTTGTATTGGAATTTTATATTCAAATGCATACATGAGCGAAATGATTATTATAAAAATGTATACGGTTTTTTCACCAAATACCCCCGACAAATCACAAAATTCGCCATATACCCTCAATGTTTCAGATATTCACCAAATACCCCTGAGTTTCCGAAAACGTTTACCAAATGCCCTTTTACTAACGGCAGTTAACTCGCCGTTAGCGTTATTTACAATTTTGCCATTATTAACCTCTAACCCAAACCCAAACCCTAATCCTAACGCCTAACCCTAACCCTAACCCTAACCCTAACCCTAACCCTCCCCTCCCTCCCCTCCACCCCACCCACCCCAACCCAAACCCAACCCAACCCAACCCAACCCAACCCAACCCAACCCAACCCACCCACCCCAACCCCCACCCCACCCCTCCCCTCCACCCCACCAACCCAACCCACCCCAACCCCCACCCCTCCCCTCCACCCCGCGCCCCCCCCCGACCCCCGAGGCGGATCTAGAAATTTTTTATTGCCTGGGCCATATAAATCGAACAAGAAATTTAAGTAACCAAAAATAAAGAAATTTGAATTTTTAAACGACAAAGATCCACAATCATATGATTATATGTTCCAAGAACATTATTTGATACAAACTATTCTTGTCATCCAAATTGGACTCTCCTTGTTTTCATAGAATTGAAATCATCTATGATCAAATCAATTGTAAACTCCTTAGCTATATCCTTCTCTATATACACAATCAAGTACTCCGATAGAAAGTCATCCTCCATCTTATTTCGCAAGCTAGTTTTAGCAATTTTCATTGCTGAAAAAGCTCTCTCAGTAGGTGCTGTACTAGCCGGAAGAGTTAAAATTAGTCGAATCAATCTATCAACTAAAGTATAGACATTGGACTTGCCAATTTCAGCTAAAGTTTGACATAAATCAGTTATGGAACTCAAAATTTTCATCTCATCATGATTAGAGACACATCGGTAAAATAGCTGAAGTTGGTACCTCAAATGAAACTGATCATCTTCAGAAAAATCGTCAGGATAGTACTTTTATGCAAGACGGCAAAGGTTATCCACATTGAAGTTTTTATATCCCTTGTTAGGAGTCAAAGATGCACTTAAGACAAGAAGCTCTGTTGTTTTCTCACTGAAACGACTATTTAGTTCCTGCAATTGCTGATCCATAGTAGCTGTGAACACATCAATTTTATAATGATGCTCCACTGATATGATATCTTTGTTACGTCGAGATCGTATTAAATCAGAATAACTAGCTTGCATATCTGGGACTAGAGTGCCATGTCTGTTGCAAAATGAGAGTACTTTGTCCAAAAGATCTTTCCATCCTTCATCTATGAGATCTTGAATTGAGGATTTTGTATCAACAAGTAAATCCATAGCATGCAAAATATCTTGTGATTTTTGTTGTAAGGCTCGACAAAGTAAATCTGTAAACGCCTTAAGATCTTGCATCATATGCAAAATGAATACAAAATCAAATGCTAGTAATTTTTTAAGAGCATAATTAGCATCCCCTCGTTGCGAATATGTAGCTCGACGATCAATGACTATTTTCTCAAGTACTGTAAGTGTCGCATTGAACATTCTCGGTAAACTGCAAATTGATTTAAAATGTGAACTCCATCTAGTATCTCCAGGACGTTGCAATGTACCAATTTGATTCATCCCTTTTCCAGTATCAACCTCCTCAATTTCAATCAGGTGCTCGAACTCAGCTACTAGCTATCCTGTAACTCATCATGTCGCTTGGAAGAAGAACTAACAACATTCACAATAAAAATTAAATCTTTGGAAGAAATCATGAACCTTAGATACTTCTCTTCCGACAACAATAAGAGCTAATTGCAACTGATGGGCTAGACAATGCACATAATATGCATAAGGGCAATCATTTATAAACAAAGTTTGTAAACCATTCCACTCCCCACGCATATTGCTAGCTCCATCATATCCATGACCTCTAAGATCTTTAATATTCAGCTCATGATTAACAAAACTGTTGTTATTTCTTTGAGAGTTTTAGAAGTTGTATCTTTGATATGCACCAAGTCCAAAAATTGCTCTTGTACAATACCATCTTGATTAACAAATCTTATAACAATAGTCATTTGCTCTCTCTTAGATACGTCTCGTGATTCACCTATGATTATGCAAAATTTTGAATTACCAATCTCCTTTCGAATTTCATTATGCACTTTTTTAGCAAAGACATGCAAAATTTGCTTTTAAATTGACGGAGCAGTGTATTTGGCATTTTGTGGTGCATTTGCTAGCACCACACCTCGTACATCCTTGTTATAGGAAGCAATGAGTTTTTACATCTCTAAAAAATTTCCTTGATTTTTGGACACGACACTCTCATCATGTCCCCTAAACGCACACTTTTGAAATGTGAGCCATTTTACAACATTTATTGAAGCCGATAGTCTTAAACGATTATCTGCAATCTGTTTTGGAGTGAGATTTTCAAATGCAGTGTCTATATGACCTTTAGTATTCTGAATATTCTCCCAACATTGAACACCACCAACTCTCTTCCAATTTCTAAATCCTTGTACTGTAAAAGTATCTAAACCAGCTTTCCCCAAAGGTTTCTTATCGAAAAGAAAGCATGGGAAACAATAGGCAGCATCAGTTGTTGGTGAATACTCTAGCCATGTAAAAGTCTTAAACCAATTAGATACAAATCGACGTGGATGGCTTTAAGGGATACTCAGATAAACGAATTTGGTAGGTCCAAACTCAATGAACTTGCCCACAATTTCTCGTTGTATCCCCGAGGGATAACTACTAATTGGCTTACGCAATGCTGGATCACGCACAAAAGAAGTGTCACTACTATTAGGTTGTTCATTCGATATCTGAGTTGGATTATTTGGAATCACATTGTTTGTCGTTTCACTAGGATCATCAAAGTTGACATTATCAACATTTATTTCTGGAGTAGGTTTTTGTTTTTGGAAGTACGAATCAATGGTTTTTCTCTTCATATTTTAAACCTAGAAAAAAAATATACTGAATAATATATCAGATTAAGACATTTTGAATTAAAAAAAATCATATGCTAAGAAAAAAGTTGTAATATACTTCGTTTAGCAAATTTAAGTAATTGACTTAACTATTAAGTTCGTCCGCAATCTAACAAGTAACAATAACATGATACAACCAAAGAGTAAAAAAATATTGAAAATTATTGAAAGAAACGCCATCATCATTCATCCCATCAGTACATGCATATTGTGGATTGTGATTTGTGAGACTTGGATACTACATTATTTTATTCAAGCAATCAAGCATAAGCAAATCAAGATTCAAGTTGAATGGTTGAAAATTGCAAGAATTAATAAAATATGAGAAAAGTAAAAGACACTTAATAATTAAATTAATAAAATATGAGAAAAGTAAAAGGCACTTGATAATTAAATATAGGATTAAAGAAAGTACTTGTACTCTTGTAGATTGTGAGGTTGGAGAACCAAGAAAGCTAATGAATTTTGCTGTAGTAGTCGTGCACCTGTCAATTGTATTGTGAAGTTCTCCGTAGAGAAAAGTACAATAGGTTTGTAGAGTTTGTACTGTAGCAAACTGCACTATTGCAGACTGTAATCTGTAAAGTGTAAACCGACTAGGATAGGGACTAGGGCTAAGGCAAACTAGGCTTTTTAGTTTTTGTAACTGAATATGTTTTTTAAACCTCGGGAGGCTATAACGGGCCTCTAAAATACACTATTTTTTTTTCTGGATCATGAGGGGGGGCCAAGGCCCGTGTAGGCCTCCCCTTAGATCCGCCCTGCCAACCCCCCCCCTCCCTCGACCACCGCAGACCCACCCCCACCCCCTCCCCGCCGCGATTTCCCCGGCCCCCCCCTCCCCGCATGATTTCCCTACCCTCCTCGTGATTTCTTTCTCCCCGACACCCTCTCCTCTCTCACACTTGCACCGCCGCCTTATCGGCGTATTCAGCGGGTTCGGGTTGGCCGGCGAGGCCGTGGAAGGGCGGTGCGGCTCGAGATGCTTTCCGGGAAGGGGGGTTAGTTCTCGCGTGGGGTGAGAGAGAAATTGAAGGGGAGGGGGGGGGGCCGGGGCGGGGGAGGTGGGGTCAGGCTGGGGGAGAGGTGGGGGGCTGCGGTGGAGTGGAGGGAGGGGAGGGGCCGGGGCGGGGGGGGGGGGGTGGGGGGCGGTGGTGGAGGGAGGGGAGGGTGGGGGAGAGGAGTGGGTTATGGTTTACATTTTAGGGTTAGGGTTTAGATTAGATTTTAGGGATTAGGGTTTAGATTTTAGGGTTAGGGGTTAATAATGGCAATATCGTAAATAAAGATAACGGTGGCTTAACGTCCGTTAGAAAAAGGGTAGATGGTGCACAGTTTTGAAAACTTAGGGGTATATGGTGAATATCTGAAACATTGAGGGTATATGGTGAATTTCGTGATTTGTCGGGGGTATTTGGTGAAAAAACCGAAATTTATAACGTAATGAGTGTTATTTTTAAAGTGTTGGGTTGGCGTGAGTTGAGTAGTGAACTAGTGATTAATGATCTTTGTCAGCCATTTTTGTGCTTAGATTTGTTAATATATTGGAAAAGTCAATATGTTTTAGGGAAAATTGATGAGAATGGTCCAAATTATAATTACCTTTCGATTAAAAGTCCCAACTACTGATTATGCATGCATGAGGGTAATGATTATTATAAAAATTTATAATGCAATGAGTGTCATTTTTAAATTAAAGTGTTGGGGTTGGCGTGAGTTGAGTAGTGAACTATTGATTAATGATCTTTGTCACCCATTTTTGTGCTTAGATGTGTTAATATATTGGAAAAGTCAATATGTTTTAGGAAAAGTTGATGAGAATGGTCCAAATTATAATTTGCCCTTGATGAAAAGTCCCAACTACTGATTATTCTATACCCAATCCCAACTTTGAGTGGTCCCAACTCCCATATGACTGTTGACTTGCTCAGCCGTTTCTTTCTCTTTTTTTATTTTTTATTTTTTTTTACCATGAAAAGCTAGATGAACCAAAAGAACAATGAGATCGCCCATGTCTTCGTCTCCTGTTCTTTGATATTGACCCAGAAATCATCGACGCCATTTTCAAGTGAGGTAGCTAAAAGTTGGAGCAACCTTGACATTATAGTCATCAACAAGGAGAATTGGATCCAAATATCATTCTTCCTACTTCAGCCATTTCTTCTCTCTAGCTTTGTGCGAGAAAAACGAATTTAGGGTGCCTTTCAATTTAATTATTAAACTCACCCAATAGTCCACCATAATTACCAACCTATACTGACACCATAATTTCAACTTTTTATAATTTTCACAAAGAGATAATTAGAAATACTAATTGTCGAAGTTGTGTTTTGGCAAACGTGAAAATCTAAATGTTGTAACTATTAAAAAACGAAGGAAGTATAATGTGTCATTTGACACAACTGATAACTCTTTTAAAGGATGAAAAATTTAAAAACCTTGTTTATTAAATTACATGTACATTGTACATGATATAAATAATTTTTAATTATTCATTTGGATAACCTAACAAATTATACAGCTCGGGCCAAAAATCCAGTTTAGTTTAAGAGAGAAAATCAGTGCTTTTGGACCTTAGCGCTAGGGGTGAAAGTTTGATGTACGTTTTGGATTAGGGCCTAATTCAATTCGATCCGAACAAAATTTGGATTTCAATTTTCCAATCCGAATCCAAACCAATTAGAGTTTGAATCCGATCCAATCCAATCCGATTTTTCATACTCTAGATTGGATCCGATCCGAAAATCCAATATTTTAAAACTCTAGTTTTTAAATGAAATAAATTAAGCACAATAGCAGCCTAGTAGATTTTTGAAATGAGGAAATTAAGTGATGTTAGAGTTTTAGGAGAAGGGTTGAAGTGCTACGCCTATTGGGCTATGGACTAGGCTTTTAAAAAATAAAAATTTAGTTAAGCACTTTGAGCCCAATCCAGATACATAATACAAGGCATATTACTATTCGATTATATTAGATTTTTGGATCCAATTACCCTCAATCCAATCCGATCCGAAAATGCAATCTTTCAAAAAATCTCAATTCGAATCCAATCCGAACACAGTTCGAATCCGATCCGAATTACTAATTCGGATTGGATTGGATTGGATTGGATTTCTGATTTTATCCGAATAACTTTCACCCCTACTCAGCGCTAGTTTCATCTGTAATATGGATTTTGCAAGAGAAGCCTTTTGGTTTTATACCCTTTTTATCCCCGCCCGACTCTTGTATTTGACTCATATCAGGTTTTTATGTCACATCACTATCGCTTTGATAAGATTTGACTTGAAGATATTTCTGCTGTAATATGGGAGTATGGGAAAAATTCTTCTACATTTGAGGGACTTGGAGTTTCCACCTGAGTATGATTTATTTCCATTCATTAATCTTTACATGTAGGTTTCATCTTTACAAGGAGAACAAGGATACTCAAGAGGTCCTCAGGTTGATTGGCATGATGCTAGGAGTCCAGGTATCATTACCGTTTTTTCCGTTCCACTTGCTTAATTTGACATTGAAGTGGCATGTAATATTTTGACAAATTGAAAATTTTCAGTTTTCATGAACGAGTATAGTTGTGTCTAGTATATTAAGTTTATATGCAAATTGCATCTCTGTACATTTTGGACATTTTCAGGCATCAAATCTTTACTAAGACTCATTAACTCTGTGTTTGGTAGGCTAAGACATTTGGATTTTCTGGTACAAAGGATAAGCGTTCTGTGTCTACTCAACAGGTGTATTTCCTTTACAACTGAACTTGATCTATTACTCGTTCTAACTGTTTTGGTGGGTTACTTAAAATCAGTGTTTTACTATGGCATCTTTCCAAATTTGGAAATTCCTTAGAAATTTCTATGTATTGGTTTTTCTTTTCAATAGGTTAGAATTTTTTACTCCCTCCCCCCCCCCAAAAAAAAAAAAAAAAAAAGTTTGGTGACTCCAAAAGTAAATTATTAATGCTACATGCAACCTTGAGGTGCCAAGGCCTCACGGTTTTACTTGTATATGTAATTTCTAATCAATTCTAGGATGCTCGGACTCGGGTATGGGTCCGAGGGTCGGACACGGGAAATTCTAAACTCAAGGACTCGCGGACTCGTTTGTTAAGTGTCCAAATTTTGAATATGAACTCGGGGACACGACAACCAATGAAAAGTATTGAATTTATTTGTATCCGAAGTATATTTTTAGTTTTTTATAATTATTTTTTAGTATTTAATTTCTTAAAAAAAGAGAGTAAACACTCCGTAATCTTGATAACATGTTGCTTAGTGCTTAGGAAATCAGCAGAAAGTATAAAGTTACTGCAAAGAAAGAGAACATAAGGATTTTTTTAAAAAGAAAATGAAAGAATCAATGATTGGGTAGAATAAAAAAAATCAAAAGAAAGGAATAGGGTGCAAGCTGTAAAAGTGCAAAAGAAATAAATGATGCCAATTGCCATCTGTAGTATTAACAACTTGAACCATTAAACAATACTGACCGTTCATTTACCCTTACCCAGAACACCAAAGTTTTTTCTCTCTCTCTCTTCTCTCTCTGCAAAAGCATGGGTGCCGAGTCCATTTTCTCCCCCAAAGGCCCGACCCGGATTTCGTGTCGGCACCCGCGTCGTGTCGTGTCGACACCGGTGCGGCGGGGGTGATGGCCGAGTCCGAGCTTCCCAGGATATATTGGTGGTTGTAGGCATGTTTTTTTATTCGCCTACGCAGTGTGAGCGTGTATCTGACTACCTCATTGAAGGGTTTTATTGAAAAACGTTTCGAAGTCGTCAACAAGTCTTTAAATGAAGACTCATAAACCTAATTGGATATTGGGAAACCTTAGGGACATCTTTGGGACTTGTTGAATATAGATTTTTTCGTCATAACTTCATTAGTGGCCATGAACCAAAAACTGAGTTCGGGGGTGAGGGTACGAACATGATCATGAACCACGTTCGCCCATTGTTGGCGTCTACTAAATATCGATTCTTAGTAAATTTTATGCAAAAGAACAACCAAATAATATATTTCAACACCCTAAAAAAGATTAGTCTAGGTTGGTTCATTTAACAAATAAAAGACTACTTCTTTTAATGGCATGTTATTAAAGCATTCAAAATGACTGGTCCCTAATTTAATTGTCCAATTATCTGATTAGGCGTTAGAACAATTTCTTAGGTCTTGATTAACAATAATAATATGTTGGTGATGAAAGTATAAGCATGACAATCATAAAAATATATCAGAAGTAAAAAGGAGAATGTACAAAGAACGAATTTTTATTAAAGATCTACATCATGAAAAGATTGTTAGTTACTTCAATTAAATAAATAAGAAAAGAAAGGTAAAGGACCCTCAGAAATATACTGGTGTGGCTTGGGTTTAACAACCTTCGGGAGTAGGAATCGTGAAGCCTTCAACGAAAATTTATAAAGATTGATCAATGTATGAGTATTTGTTTACGTGTTTGAATATGAAAGTATGAGAGTATGAGAGTGTTTTATGTCTTGAGAGATCGCAAGTATTCGGGTAAAAATGTCTCCTAAAATCCGGAAAACGTTGGCCTATTTATAGGAAAACTTTTAAAAGAAAGATAAGAAAGAAAGCTGTGCGCCGCGCAAAAGATTGCGTGGCATTTAATGCTGTGATTGACACGCAAAGGCTATGCGTCCTATGCATAGCTTTGCGCTAAGCGCAATTCAAGCGCGTGCGCGTACGTGCGCCAGATGCAGCTCTAATCTGGACGGTTCTTTGTTTAACTCGGTTTTCTAAAGATTCTTTTTATCTTTATCAAACAATATCTTCTTAAATCCGAAAACTAGCTATTTAAAAAGATAAAATCTAATTTCAACAAAAAATCCTCTATTTTATAATATCCTTGAAAATATTTGTTTATTTCTAAAATATTTATTAACATAATAAATAAATACAACTAATTATCATGAATAATTAATTGAACATTTCAAAGGATTGGGCTCAAAATAATTAATTTTTGAGCTCAAAATACAATTGATTATCAGGAATAAATAATTGGATTTTAAAATTGGATTTTGTATCTTTAAAACAAATAATTAGGCTGTATGATTTTAAAACTGTTTGGGGCCTCACTCTTCGGATTGCTCTCCCTTGGGTCGGACCAATTAAGACCGCGGTATGTATCATCATAGGGTACTCAAATAGGTAGACACAATTATGTGTGTACAGTGGCCTATTTGCAATTGTAGTTAAAAGTGCCATGTACCCAACATTTTTGGTATTGGATGGTAATCTTTACTAGGCAATACATCTTGTCCTTGGTGGATGCTACTGACTTGTATACTTTGAGAACGCGTTATCTCCAACTCATTCTAGGTCTGGTGAATTTAAGCTGTACCATTACCCAATCCGAGCTATCCAAACCAAACTGGTACAGCACTCGGGACAACGCAATCCCATTTTGACCCAAACCGAAATAAACCTGATCCAAACCAAATTTGAGATGAGCTCAAATAATGCGAAGAAGAAGAGATATTGGGTTGTTACTAATCCTATTTAAATAAATAACCTAACTATCCACCTAAAATAATCAAGTGGTAAGTGAGGGTCGAACCTCAAGGGGGTCTCACCAAGGTAAATTCACTACAAGTAAGCTAGGTCAAACAAAAGGTAATGTTTTCTGCTAATCTAAAATTGAGAAATTGCTCGGGCGGTCTGGTCACAGGTGGGGCGGGCGCTTTTCACCGGGCGGGTGCTTTTCATTAGGCGGGCTCCTAAGACCCTGACGAGCTCTGCTTTTGCTCCTCTTTAGGTTTGTAGGAACTTGAATTCCTACACACAAAGATCAAAGGGGAGGAGGAGACGAATAACCTACTTGAAGTTTTGAACATGTAAATTGTTAAGTACAACATGAATTGAATTAAGAGAGAAGGAAGCAACACAAGAAGCGAAATTAAGGAAAAAGATCCTGAAAAGAGAAGCAAAATAAGCAAATACGGCCTTGAAACTATCGATTGATTTGACTTTTTCATAATAAACTTTATGGAAATAGACTCTCTGACCAAAATCAAAATGCTCCGAATTGGATTGGAACTGAGTTCATTATTTCGTGACTCAATATGACACAAACTAAATCAGTTTGAAAACCTATTTACCAGGTCTTTTCTCAAGCTCTATGTATGATCTTTTTTTTCCTATAAACATGAAACCAATGAGATATTATTTGCTAATTTTCAATGTTCTTAAAGCCAGTGTCATCTCCCCGTACTCTGTCCAAATGAAACCAATACTGCTGGACCTTCAAATGACTGTTTTCTGTTTTGGATTGTCATCTTTGCTTGTTTTACTCAGGGGTCTCTTTATTTTTATTTTTTTTTTTTTTTTTATGGTACCTAATCATGTGGTAGATGTGGTGTTAGTATGGTTAATGTGTAGTTTATGGCTTATGCTCAGGTGTGGTTGTCTTGTAAGTTATGCTTTGATAAACTCATCTAGGTCCTCTTTCTGTGTATGCTTTTTTTCTTATGCTTTGGTGTGGTTGTCTTGTAGGTTATGCTTTGGCAGACTCATCTAGGTCCTAACTGTGTATGCTTAATTTCTAATAGGCCTTAGCTTTATTGAAGTGAGATTGCAATTGGTTTATTTATGCAACTTGTTCTTAGTACGATGTTTGATCATGGAAATCTTTGATAGTTTAGTTGATACTTTCCTTCTATACTCAAATGATAGATCCATATTTTAAGGCTAAATTCAGTACAACGCTACTAGATCCTACTCCTCTGGTTTGTTTGCAGAGCTGCAGACTCCACACCTCTATGACACTTACAAGTTAGATCTCTCACTGGATGACCTGATTTGGGATTCCTATTCAGTTTTTTTTCATGCATGATGGACTCCTTTCTTTTACTCTGATTTCTGAATTTCTACAGCTTCATCCTTCACATAGCAATTGACTTCCAGATTTCCAACTCAAGTTTTTATAGCTTCTCCCTACAATTAAAGTCATTTCTTTATGCCATTAAGAAACAACGTGAGTGAAATTGTGAGATAGTGAAGTTCTATGCTCCTGAAGCAGCAGTCTAAGGAGCCGTGATACAACTATCTTTATGATGGGTATATCTTAAAAGTGAAAAGTATCCCCCCACCTCTATCAAATTTAGGATGGTGATCCCGTATCCAAAAGTTTCAGCATTACCGCATCGGACTCTTGGATCCGTACCCATATCTGGGTTTAGTTTTTTTTTATGATTTTTTTTAAAGGGATCCGATTTTCGTAGTTGAGTCCATATAACATAGACTTTTACAATTTCTTCTAATAACAAGCACGGACGAAAGCTTTGGGGATTGTGAGTGGGTCAACCCTTTTATTTGTCCATTTGTATAAGATTGTGTAGAATTTTCCCAGTCTTAGGTGTCAAGGAGGGAATTTTCTTGTTTATAACTGCAGGATGTCAGCATGTGTTGTATCATTTTCACTCTGAACTGTCCCTTATAAATGTTTTTTTATACATCTTGTCTATGCATCTGCTTCCTTTTTGACATTCAGTTACTGGGTATACCTTTTAAATCGATGTGGTCTTCTATGTCACACTAGCAATATATGTTCAGATGACTGAGCTTGGCGTGCATGTGTATCTTTGTGCTTGTGCATGCTCTATTGCCTGATTTACTCCTTATCTGAAAAGGTTTGCTTCTGCCTGCTTATACTGTCGACTGGGTGTGTTGTTTCCTTTTCACAGTGCTGGCGCATCTGTTGGCTAATTGAATTAGGAACACATTTTTGAGGCACTGTATTTGATTTTATCTTGCTTCACAGGTAACTATGTTCAAGCAGCGTGCTAGTCGATTGGCATCCCTCAATGCAAAGCTGATTGGTATAAGAGTTGGTGACTTCTGGTATAAATATATCTTGGGGTTGTTTTTCTCTCTTGAATCTACTTTACTATGTTTGTTTGTAGGTAATGATACTTATCTTTAACCTTTTAGCTATGTCCAAGAAGGGCTTCAGCTTGGGCAGCTTTTTGGCAATAGATTCACAATAACTCTTAGGTAAGATGCCATTTATGGACTCTTAAGGTCTCATTATTGTCCTTTTGTCTTCAAGTATGTCGTGTTAGAACTTTCTGATCTTCTCAGAGGCCTTTCTGCTGATTCGGAAGACATTATCAGAGCATCTACAGATGCCTTGGGAAAACATGGATTTATTAACTATTTTGGTCTACAGGTATTTCTGCTGCTTGTCTATGTTACTGCTTAATTCACTTCTTTCTTTTGCATTCATGGTTTTCTCTTATGTGCTTCCTATAATCCTTCTCAAGGTAGTGAGAGTGTAGACTGCTCAGTTGAAGTTCCTCATACACTGTTATCTCTAGGAACTATTTGGCTCACTTTTTCTTTCCTAGGAAAATGTTACAGTTTTGTTTTTCTATAGATGTTGATGATATGTAAACTAATTAGAACAACATATCCATGTATAATTACAGAGGTTTGGAAGAGGCTCAGTACCAACTCATCTTATCGGAGCAGCTTTACTTCGTGGAGAGTGGAAAGCTGCTGTTGATTTGATTCTTGATCCAAGGGAGGGGGATATCCTTGCTTTTAATTCTAAATTTTACTGGATAATTGATCTTGTTAACTTCTTTCAGTTATACTATATTGTGAAACAACGGGAGTCTTCCTTGACTGAGATATTGCATTACAAAGGGAAGCTGTAAGAAAGATTCGAGAACATTACAAGGAAAGCAATGATGTTGAAGGAGCACTGAGGCGACTACCACATAATATGGTTGCGGAGAGATCTGTTGTAAGTGCATGCTTGCTAACCCTGAGAAGTGTGTTTTACTGGATTCATATAATCTACGCTATTATAGTATGTAGCTGTTCAATTTTCTTTTTTCAACAGATGTGCATTAGTTTGGCATGATGGATGCTCTTTGATTTATTATATTTGTTTGATGAACAGTTTGATGCTTACTAAAAAGATGTTTGTGTTTTTGTTGCTAAATTCAAACCTCTTTGAATGTTAAAAGATATATGATCTCATACTGGAGATTCTTAATTCCATGTCTCCAACCTTGAAGGTGCATCCCTGTCATTCTTTTTGTATGGCTGTTTGCAGTGTGATTCGATAAAACAATCTTTCATAGAATAATAAGTTTAGACTTGAAAGAGACTATTGCATAACTGTAAATCTGTTAAGCAGGTTGATTAAGTAGGTTTCAGACCAGCTTTAATTGTGATTGAAATCATGGTCAAAACATTATTGTTCAGGTTGATTTTGGCCTTTGGGGTTAAGTCAATTTTTTCCTTGTTTACCAGATGCGGGTTGTTTAATCTGGTTCAGGTCATAAAGTTCTGTTTTAAAGCCTAAAGTTTTGGTTGGTTTCCAGGTTGAATTAGTTTTGCCTGCTCTAATTAGGTCTGACTGATGATCCTTTTGTTTTGTCATATTATGAGTTGTTACTTATTTCTCTTTCATTGCTGGTTTCTGCTATTACAACATCTATTGCTACAGTATTTGATATTTTAGACTTGAGAGCAGTATTTGACTCCCTCTTTCGAACTTTACAGCTGCTGTGTCTAAAGAAATGTCCTGGAAATTACCTGCAGGCATTAAAGGGTATCCCTAGAACTATGAGAATGATGTAAGTGGTACTGGCTGTCCAATTTTTACTGTTCTGTCAGAAATTTGTATTTTGGAGAAGTTTTAAAGCCGGCTTATGTATATATCTATTCATTCAGGCTTGTGATAATCATCTCTAATTTTGTCAACATGACTATACGGTTAGAGCTTCCGGTGAATAAAATATATGCCTTTTGATTGAATATGTACTTTCACAATTCTTTGTAACATTAAGAAGCTAACACATTAATAAATTGTACAACAATATAATCCCGATGCCTTTAAAGAGGTGCCTGCCTAGGGCAGATTTAGGTTTGCTGGATGACACTGCCTTACTCTAATAATAGAGATGTTCCTTCCATTAGACTCTTGAATCTTGATCCAAAATGCAATGAGCTTCTACCAAATTTCTATATGAGCCTCTGGGTGTAATATGTAATAACCTAAAGCCTATAAATGCGAATCTTCTACCTACGTTGGAAATGGTTATTGCATGACTTCGAATGTTGTGATTAGTAACACCGAAATGTAGGAATGCAGTATGTATTGGTACACGTGACTTGTTATGTGGACTTAAATTTGCTACTTTGTTTTTAGGTGTACCACTGCACGATGTGGCACATACTACTTAATAGTAGGCATGTTCACATAAGAAGGTTCCAGGACTGTTTTCTTTTTATATTTATTAATATATTTTTTTTTTTTTGGGGGGGAAGATCTAGGTTTAGGTAATGCTGGCTGTGAATTGTGATGTATGCTGCTGATCAGACAGTTTCTAATATATGCATCCTTAGTTCTTAGTTACAAAGTAGTTTTCTGGGTTGTCCAACTAATTACATGGTTCTATCTACATAACGATTCTTTTCTATTGATTGTAGCCGATTGTGTTACTGCTGTTAGTAATGTCCTTAAACTCAAAGCTACAGCTTGCTTCCTTTTATGTTTCTTATTCTAAATTTTTTTGGGCAGGGAGAGGGGGAGGCGATTGTATGATTTTTCTCCTGTTTTTTATTAATGTGTTGGTTTAGCTATAGGCCTATAGCTGCTTGAAGCCTTGGAATTGCTAGCTGATTTGTGTTTCTGTTCTTAGTAATGCCAATAAACTTAATTTAAAGCTACAACTTGCTTCTTTTCATTTTTTCTTTTTCTTAAAATTTGCTGCATCTGCCTGAAATTAGTCGCAACCTAGGGGGGGGTGGAGGCACAAGTTTTAAGGAGTGCATATGAGGAGGAGAGAGATAGAGAGAAATAAGGAGAGGGACTCATGTGATGAGGAGAGAGATCGAGAGAATACATTGGCAAATACAAAAATGGTGCAATTAATTTGGAACTTCCTTGAACGGGAATGGTTGCGATCAATTTGGAATGAAGGAAGTACTATTTCGGGGACGGGGGGCGTGAGCTGATAGTATGATTTTACTCATTAAGTTATCATGGTATGACAATGTTTTCTAGTTTATATGTTCGGAAAATGCTGTAACCACAAGTATGCAAGGTTGTTTCTGTATCCTTAGGGTAGTATAAAGCTGAGGGTCATATAGATGCTCGAATCTTCTGGTTCATGTGCTGAGTTTTAGGAGGGTTGTCATTAACCTTGCAATTATGTCATAAACTATAATAGTGAAAACTGGAATTGTGACATATGTTCTACTGATTCGCTGTTCAGGTATGTGCACAGTTACCAAAGCTACCTGTGGAACCACGCAGCAAGCATTAGAGTGCAGAAGTATGGTATGTGGTTTGCTACCTTTGTATGTTATGTATGCAGAAAAATCTGTTGTATCCTACTTGCCTTCTTGATCATTTGTTTCTTACACTATACACTTTACTGTCTAACTTTCTGCCAGGATCAAAAGGTGTTGTTGTCGGAGATCTAGTATATAACAAAGAAGATTTCAGTGAGATCATTTCTGCGCCTACAGAATGTGAGGATGAACTATCTAATGAGGCAGAAAACAATATCAATCTAGAAGAGGTTGAAATTGATATCCCTGATGAAAAGAATATTCCAGTCAAAGTAAGTGCAACCATTTGATATCCTTTTGTGTTCTGTTATGGTTGTTATTTGCTTCCAATATAGAGACATCTTACATGGTAATGGTGCCTTTACCTTTTCTTTTCTTCTTGAAGTAGATATTGACGCTTGTGCTAGAATTATCAAAAGAATATTGTGGTTTCGTGTTCAGGGCAAATTTTTTTTGGATGTAATTTATATTTCAACGTATTTAATCCAAAGTTAGCAGATTTTATTACACTTGCAAAGTGTTGCTTGAATGTGGGTTCAATTAGAAATTAGTCACCATGTAGCTGGAATTCTTATGTAGATTATAGTATCCATTATCCAAGTAAACTAGTCAATCAAAACTTTGATTTTCAATTAGCGTTTTAAGCATTTGGAGTGGCTGAATAGCTCCCAGGATAATCAAAGGGAAAAGAACACAATGCAGAGGAGCACAACTTGGGGGATGACGATGTAAAAGCAGCCGTTTAGAAAAGAAAAAGCGAATGCTACTTGGCCATGGAAAGTGTAGGAATGAATAAAAAATTGCAAAGTTTGAGGACACGAAGTTGAAAATAATTTAGCCATACAACAGGAAAAGTCAAACATATATCAGAAGGTACATGAAAAACTAGACCTGAGGGATGGTGAAAAAGAAGACAAGTGTTGAACAAGGATCTCCCTATGCGTGAAAGATAGAAATCGAAGGATCCTAGTCCAAGATAAAGAGATCACTGAAAGATGGAGGATGTCCGAGAATATTTCGAGGAGTTGTTAAGCATATGCTAAATGAGTGTTGCAAGATACAACTCTGTTGAGAAGTAGGAAGTCAACCGGAGTATATGCGTAAACGTAGACATAGAAAATAGAGGTACAGAAGACATTGAAGAGAATGAAATTAAAGACAACTGTCAAGATGGTGTTCTTCTTATCGAGGTTTGAAGATGCCTAGATATTTTGCTGTTAATTGATTGACAGACTTATTCAACTTGATTTGGAGGACAAACTAATACCGGAAGATCGGAGAAAAAACACCTTGGTACTAATTTACGAAAACAAAGGAGATGCCCTAGACTATTGCAATTATTGGGGCATAACTTATGAGTCATACCATGAAATTGTGAGATTGAGGGATAGAGTATTGTTTGAGGAGATGTACGAGCATTCTGGAGAACCAGTTTGTGTTATATAGGGATACCATATAAGCCACATACAGGGTGAGGAAGAAGGATTTGCATGTGACTTTTATTGATCTAGAGAAGGTTTATAATTAGGTATTGAGACTCGAGAGACATGCTTTGGTTGAAAATACAGAAGAAGGTATAACGTGTAATTGTATTGACTTAGATAAGGGTATGTATTGGGACGGGAAAATAAATGCGAGGTTGCATAGAGGAGACTGAAAGATTTCCTTACTACAATAGGATTGTATCACACATTTGCACTGAATCCTTTCCTCTTCACAACACTAGTAAATGAAAGAACATGGTCTATGCAGGATGAGATACCATGATGTATATTGTTTCCGGATGATATTGCATTGGTGCCTTGGTGCCTTGATGGACAACCAGGGGTAGGATTAATGTTACATTTAATGATTAAATCGATGGAGGCCAACATCAAAATCTTGAGAGTGTAGTGTTTACGCTGTAAACATTAGTAATTAGGGGAAGGTAATGAAAGATGTAGTAACATTGGGAAAGGAGTTTTCCATTAGTGAGTGTTTTAAGTAATTGGGTTAATTTTACAGAAGAATGGAGATATTGACTACGATATGACTCATAGGATGCAACCAATCTTATCTGAAAGAAGGAATCTTTTGTGTCTTTCTCTAATATTAATATGGAGTGAATTATTAGTTGAAAATTCAATCTTCCTGTTACAATCTGTGTTACTTCTACAAAATCCGTGTTTGAACTTGGTATTGTAGATATATTTAAATACCAAATTACTGCATTGCATAACTGTCGATGTTATATCTAAGCTGATTTCCTGTCATTAAATGCCTTTATATCTGTGATACGTTTTCACTTGGGTTCTTTCAGCATTGTAATGGGGAGGTTTGTTTACAGTCCACCCCCTGTATCTAAAATGCTAAGACTGTCTTCTACTTCACAATAAGAAAGAAAAATATGTCTCTCCTTACATTGAACTTGGTTGCAGACATGGATCGTCAAGGACATTAAGAATCTTATAGTTTTGGATGTTTACTCACGGGAAATTGAGATGGACAAATTGTTATTCGTTAATAGTAGTTGTGTAATGGTTCTTCTGATAGTGGGAATCATTGTTAAGTGATAAACAGCGTAAAGTAACGGGAAGAGCACATTGTCAGTAACTGTGAAGCTGCCTCGGTTTATACAACTAGAGTTAAGAAATTACAGACTAAAAATGAAGGCTAACTTGTTGAAGATCTTTAAATATAAGCAATAAAAGTATGTGATAAAATGTTGTGCCATATGCAGGGCCTAGAACATTCCCCCAGTCCTGACATTTAAGTTTTTGTTTGTTATAAGGAACTTGCTATCACTCCTGACTGAGCCTTTGTTGCTTAAAGACATTTTAGATGTCCTATATTGTGTTTCATCATGGCGAATGTTGACTTATTGCCTTGGCCTTTCTGATTGAGTGGTTATACTGGTCAATAAGCTTATCGTTGTTTGCTCTGTCTAGTTTTGATAATAACTTAAATTCTGGTCAGGCTGTTGACGAGGAAGATTTGCTCAAACAAAAGTATACAATCGATGATATTGTTCTTCCACTGCCCGGGTTAGTTACATGTTAATTAACATTGTAGATCTGCATTATATCTGGTATGGCATGATATTGTGATATGCTTTCCCCATTAACACACATACTATAACAGTTCAAGGGTAATGTATCCAGCAAATGATGTTGCCGATGTCTACCTTGACCTGGCTAGGAAGGTATGTCTACTCAATTGATAATCTCAGACAAAGTGTCCTCATGGACCGGGTTATTGGAAAATGGAAATTTCTCTAATAGAATAATGTTAAAACATATGAATATTATAAGCATGTCAAAATTGCCATTCATACCTTGCTAATTTGAAGTATTCATAACTTCAGTTCTCTCGTTAGTGTAAACCGGAAAGGTTATCACTGGGAATCAGTGAGGTATGTCTATTGATTAAAACTCTGGCAAGGAATTTGGATGATTTCAATATACAGTGAAATATAGACACTTGGCAAAATAAACCCAAGGAGGGCGTATCCTGACTGGTGGTCACTCTTTAATGGCAAGCTTGCTCTACCCAGACTCCAGAGTGGTGCATAATGCATGACTAAATTAATATTTGATGGCGTTACCAAAATTATATCCACGTGCCATTGTTTGGCTTAAGTAGGGCTCATTTTCTCCTGTCCTAGACTCTTTTTGGCTTTGCCTTAGTGTGACAATTATTGTCATGCTGTTTGAGTGCTGTATTCTGATCTGCATTCTGGTTCATTTGGATTTAAAGCAACTGTCAGTTCTTGCTTTTGTTCTGACTCTTATACTTCCTTCTCTTCTAGGGTAGTAAAAATTTGATTTGTATCTGTGGTCAAGTTTTACTTCTTCCATTGTAAATACTTAAAGTAATTCCATTTCTAGTCATAATGCTTGATGAGGAAAGATATCATGTCCACATGAAACCAAGAAAGCCTTATAAATTCTTGCAATTTTCTGTAGCTTTCCTGTGTTCTCTTGCTACCAACCTGTGTACCCTTCCTGCAAATGCAATAGAGTAGCCAAACTACTGGTCTGTACTTTTGTCCTCATCCACCTTGAAATTAGTAACGCAGGGAAGATAGGAAATAGGTTTTCTTGAATTTGTCAAATGGGTCATTTCAGTTGGGTCAGTCCAGGTTATTTAGCGGTTTGCTTATGTGTCAATTCAATTTTCCATTAATTTTAGTGTGGGGGTATCGGGTCGAATTTTTTTTGTCAGGACTAGATTTTTGGGTGGGTTTTGGTTGGTTTTCTATCTGGATCAGTGACAGGTGTTTTCTGTATATGTGCTTTTGTAGTTCTGTATATCCATATTAGCATTCTGTTGTAACAATAATAGGAAGATCATTTAGTTAATCTATTTTCTTGTGTGCTTTTGATAGGATGAAATCAGCTTGGCAGAGTGTGCGCACAATGTCAAGTATGTCATTCAACTCTTTTGAGCTTGCATCGCATAATAGTAGAAATCAGAACAACTCCCAGGGAGTTCACATGTCCCACATTTTCAATCTGGTATGATTTTATATTTTTTCGCAGGGAATTCTCAATAACAAGTATGAGTGGAGCTTATAGACGTGTTTTCCAAAAACCAATTGATTTTGAATGGTAATTCTGTGTTCTTGTTCATTTTGGATAAGTTGTGGTGTCTGTTATGTTAGCAGCAGAATTGTTGTGTATATGAAGAATTTACATGGTCCTTTTCCAGGGAGTTACTCAAGTACAGGGATCCCAGTGCGCCTTTGGCATATACAGATTTGGACGTTCTTGCCAAGTCCGAATCTGGAAACCTGATTCAAACGGAGGGAAATGCCAATGGCAGCAAGGTCAATTCATCTGATCCCATAAATGTATCAGATAAATGTAAAGATCGAGCCCCAAGTGACACTGTGGCAGATGGTGCAAATGAGGGCTCTGATTTAGAGGTCCTGCAGACAGCTCTCAAGCTCAGTTTAACCCTGCCCTCATCTTGCTATGCGACAATGGCTATAAGGGAGCTTCTCAAAACATCAACATCTGTACGTAGTTCAATTTTCTGATGTCAATCTGAGGGACACTTACCTTTTTTTAGTTGCTCTTCTATTTCAGCAAGATCTTTGTGTTTTACGCCTACCGGCTCTAATTTCCTTATTAAGGTGTTAATAGAGAAACTTCAGCAATCCTTATTAGTAATTGCTTGTATCTTACCTCACAATAACCATATCACTACAGGTCGCATTTCATAAAACTTTGAATGACCAAGTGTAGCTGTATGAAGCAACGGTTTACATTAGATGCATTTAATTAAGGGGAATATGCGCAGAATCAGGTAATACTTTCTGGATTGATATTATGCTCTATGGTTGTTAAGAGGCTTTAATCACTTCAAAGCTCACACGAGCCAACTCGAGTTTAAAATATGTTTGTGGTTCTGCTTTTCGGGAATTCTTTATTAGTTTGTTTTATTGTTGAACAGTGACAACAGTAAATAGCTTTTGCTCAATTGAGTAAATTTTGATGGTATGTATGTCTTGATATTGCAGACTGCAGACTAAGATCTGGCAGTTTCTGCAATCTTATCACCCAGACATTGAAACTTGCCAAGAAGATGATTACATGTATTTTACTTATCAGAGGATGGTAATGGATGGCCAAGATTTCTGTAATCGTTCATTTATCTTCTTCCATGTAAGCATTACCGGGGTTTCACTTTGTTAAAGATGTTCAAGTGCAAAGCCGAAGTCCATTCTTTTTGTGTGCTCATAATCTCGTATTCTTAAAAGCAATGTAACTATGTAAGTGTACAAGATAATGTTACAAGTAGAATGCAAGGAAAAGAATTATAACTGTTCCTTTATGAAATCGAGATCGGATGCATCCAGCATTCACAATGGCCAATTGAAATTGTCTTTTCTTTAGCATGTCTTTGTTTTGAAGTACCTGATGAGGATGGTTTGGGTAGGAGTCTTCGTTAGTCTCTCGCACTCTTGAGTCACCGGTGAAAATTACTCCCATCTTGTGGTATCTGTGAAGCGAGAAGTCAACAGGTTCACTACAATAGTACTGGGAAAATACTCATACATGGTATATTGACAATGTGGCTTCATATCAAGCTTGCTTGGTAGAGGTGGTGGGGAACTCGTCTTGTGACTACAAGTTCGAACCCCACTACCTACTTGTACTTGGGAGTAGGGTTTTCTTATACCCTCCTACTCTCAAGCATTGGGCATTTAAGTTATTTCAGGTGGACACTAAACTTTTCAAAAGTAACATTATATAATAGAGATTTATGGTCGGTGAGGAAACACTTCAAATCTAGGCTCTATTTGGTTGAACATATTCTAGTAAAATCATTTTCAATGAACGTCAAGTTTAAAACATTAAGTCAAATCAAAAGAACATTTTTAATTCTTAATGTTTATTTTATAAGGTAAGAAGAAATAAATTTTAGCATACTCTCCTCGCGAGGGGTATTCCTAAAATGTCATTTACAAGGATGAGATGGAGAGCAGAATTATAACAATGATCAATTGGGAATTCTGAGTGAACTAGATGAACAACATTTGCTATCCAATCAACAGCTTTGTTTGCTTTATAATAGATATGTTGAATATGATAAGACCGGAATTCGAGTAGAAGGGCTTTAATGTCGTCTATGATGAATTGTATTTGCCATGGAGCTTGCAGAAGATTCTTAGCCTCATTGATTACTAGAAGATTTTCACCTTCAATATGAATGTCTTGTATACCATGCTTTAGAGCTAAGAGTAAACCTTTATGAAGAGCCGTTGCTTCGGTAACATACACAGGTTCTGTTATGAGATTATAAGTTGTGCCTTGAATGAGTTCAACAAGATTATTACGAATAATGACTCCAACTGCAGCAGAATTGTTTGAGACAAAGCCATCAAAGTTGAGTTTGTAGACAGATTGTGGTGGAGGAACCCAGGCGACTGAGATGGTTGACGTTTGTGGCGTCTTGGAAGGAGGATGTGAGGAGGAGGAGAAAGGAGTACCTGCAAGATGACAAGAATCAAGCTTGGTGCGAAGAATCCATTCCTGATAAAGGAACTTAGCTTTATAGAGAACTCTGTATTTATTGAAAGAGGAGTTGAAAATGATATCATTTCTTTCTTTCCAGATAAACCATATTAGAAAGATGAGTTTTGTCAAGATGTTTTTCCGAACTTTCAGGGATTGGATAGTAATTAAGGGAGGGTTCTATATGATTATAATTAAGCCAAGTTGTAGTTTCTTGAAGGTCCCAATGGTTCTATATACAATACAATTGTTAAAAAGATGATCAATATTTTCAGTGTGCGACTGACACAGTGGACATAAGTTAATAGGAATAATCTTCCTTTTGTGTAAAGTATCTCTGACCCCTAGACTATTGTGACAAATTTTCCATAGAAAAATTAGAAGTTTTGGAGGAATATGTCAAGTTTCTAAATCCATCTAAAGTTCCATTTTTCCTCAGAAGGATTGAGATTATGAGCTATCCAAGTGGCTGATTTAACTGAAAACTTTCCAGAAGAGGTGCAGTCCTAAATGGGAAGATCAGTTGTATTAGATATATTTCTAATGTTCTTTCAAGTTTTTCAAAATGTTTAGTCCAATATAACGTTATGTCCACTTAATAAACATTTTGAATTTCAGAATTGAACTTTAAAACTCACAAATGTTCATTCATGTCTCGCAAATTTTCAATTACCAACAATGTATCTTCATCCAACGATAAGTAGATGTGTATTAATGTTTAAATTTTGAGTTCTGAATTCTAGAAATTAACATGTTGATTTTGGAAAATCTCGCAAATAATCATTGATAACTTGCAAATGTTCAACTAACAACATTACATATTTATCTAACAATAATTAGATGTGCATCATTGTTTGAAATTTGAATTTCAGAAATGGACCTTTAATTTTGAAGAACTCGCAAATGTTCATTCATAACTTGCATATGCTCTATTAACAACATTGCAAGTTCATTATACTACCATGTTCAGATAAATTAATTCGATGTTCTTTTATTTTGCGTTTCTTTATTGATACTTGCATTTCATTATATTTAACCTGAGTTTTGATCCTACAATCGTGCGTAGGATCTAATTTACGATTTTTTTAGGGAAACCATTTTATTCCACTAAACACTCTAGTGAACAAATTGTCAATCAAACTAGCAATGTGCATGGGAGCTACTCCGCAACTAGCTTCTCTCTCCTCTATATGAGGAAGCCCACTGACGTGGAATACCTCCGCATCAATTGAGATAATGAGAAACTATAATACCTTCCCAATTCCTAATTGCATTTGAACTCATATAAAAATACCCATTAATTAGAGATACACTACGGTTGCCCAAAATCCCCATTGATTCTCTACATTTGAGATGGCCAACAGTGCGGGCCAATCCAGCCCAGCCCGCCTCTTGGACCGTGTGGGCCGAGCCCGCGAAAAGCCCGGTCCAGCCCAGCTCGAACCGTGAAATTGGTGGGTGGGCCGTGGGCCAGATTTTTTTGAGCCCAACCCACGAAAGCCCGCTACTAAAACCGCCCAGCCCGGTCCACGAAACCGGTTCAACCCGGCCCATTAACCGGAGCAGCCCATCCCAAGTAATTACAATCAAATCGTGTATATTTTAATCAAATTGTATATATTTTAATCAAATTGCATATATTATAATTCAATCAAATTCAAAAATAATGAAATTATTCATTAATATTAATAATTGTATATATTTTAATTAATTTTAAAGATTTTATGTAACAATAATAAATGATTCCAATGATTAAATAATTTTGAAAATAAAAAATTCTCATGCCGGCCCGCTAGGCCCACGAACCGCCAGAACCGCTTTCCGAACCGTGAAAACCGGTAACAGACCGGTGTGGGCCAAGATCAGCTCGTGGACCAGCCCGCCCAAACCGTGAATTTCACGGTCTGCAACTGGGCCGTGAAATCTCAGCCCGGCCCACTAGGGCCCACGAACTAGCCCGCCCAGCCCGCACCAGTGGCCATCTCTACTCCTGCCTCCCTCACTCTATCCTCTATGTCATGTCTTGGTTAATTTTTTTTTCCAAATGAGCCAATGAGCTAATAAATTATCTTGGGTAATACCAACAAATATACCGGAGAAGCCCTAAGATTTTGCAATTACAACATAAGATACCAATCAATCAAATTCCAAATTGTTACTAATAACACATTTGGAGCTAGCTTGTTCATGCATAGACATGATGACATTTCTCAATCATAAATTTGAAACAAAGAGTTACTCAAAAATCTGGTCAATTCATCAAAGAATTGCTACTTGTGCCAAAACTTGTCATCTTTACAATCATACTTCTATATATTTTCCATATCAAAGCAACACGTGGGACAATGCTACTAAGAACAGATGATCAAGGAGTGAATTAATACCATTATTGTATGGGTATAACCCAAAGTATGTTAGCAGATCTCTGCTGAAAGTCCGCGAACACTATTACGGCAGCGAACATTGTAAGCGTCGCCTACAACTCTAATAAGTCAGTCCATCAACGAGGTCTGACAGCGTTGACGGTCGCCCAAAAAGACAAAATAGAAGAATCTTTCCTTCTGTCAGGCGCACCACAGCCGTACACGTGTCAAAGGATTACACATCCTATCAGATGAATAGTACTACTATAAATAGCCAAATCGTACTATTCTACAGGTACATTCTCTCACACTGATAATTCTTATCTCTCTCTATACTCTCTCTCTCTAAATCCTATTTAAACACGTGCTGACTTGAGCGTCGAAGGGGGTTTCCTCGCATCCCCCCAAGGGTAGTTCACGTTTGCTTTCTGTGCAGCTATTCACTAGCGGACGTTAACTCCAATCTTTGGCGAACTCTCATCAAGACCGCCAACTGATGTGTCCAAGTTATCTGCCAATCTAAGGCGGATTTCGGGTCGTTTTTGGTGTCGGTTCGAGCTTAGTATCGGGATTTAGGAGAGTTTTGATGTTAGAGGTGTTGTCGGAGGATGTTGTGTTTTGAAGAGTTTAGGGAGCGGTTTGCATGGTGGCGTAGTCGAGGGCCGATCTTGGTCCTCCGATCGTTTTTTGTGCCCCTTGTTCCTTGTCCTTGGTTCCTTTATGTCGCATCTTCCGAGGCTTCTGAGCTTTGTTCGAGTTCCGAGTCTGAGTTCCGAGGTCCGTGGTTCAAGCTTCTTGGTTTGCTTGTTGTCCGAGGATCGTCTTCATTCTGGTTTTGCAGCTTCATGGCTTACTCAAAAGCCAAATTCTCCTCTTTTTCCGCTTTGAGCTTTGTTTTGGTGGTTTTAAGGCAGTCGCAGCGTCGCGAGCCGCGATCAGTGTCGCGAGTCGTGACCTGCCCATGGTCGCGAGTCGCGACCCCTGTGTCGGCCGCTTCTATTGTTTTCCTTTCCTCCCTTGGAGGGTTATGTTAGGAAGTTTTAGTTTTAGTTTTTTGTTAGAGTGACTAGAGAGAGGAAAAAAGAAGATTTCTTTCTAGGGTTTCTTCCTCTCTTCTTTTGTAGATTTGTAATGAATCCTATGGCATGGCTTGGCTAGCTTAAACATCTATCTTGGATTTGGTTGTTGAAGCTCTAATCTACTTGTGAGAAGTTCTTATCCTCTACTTTCTTTATGGTCATTGTGATGCTTCTTGTACTTAATTTCATGATGTTTACATAATCTTTGCTAGGAACGTTACTAGTATTGTTGTGTGATTCATCTAATGCTAATTCTAGGTGCATAATCGGATTGTTGTGTTCCTAGCTCCATGTAGCATACTAGGTGTTTGATTAAATGCTGAACATTAATCTTTTGCACTTAGAGAAGCATTGCTTATTATTTGAATGTTATTGCTTTGATAACATTAGTAATCCTATCGTGTTCCTCGACCTTAATGCTACTTTGGTTTGGACATAAGTGCGATTCATTTGAGTTAAGGCATAGTAAGGGCGGTTCAAACCACGCGGATCGTGTGTTTAGCCACGATCTAGGAGGATAGAGGTCTAGACTTCTCGATAGGTGACCATAGGAAGTGTCGGGGGTTAAGATTTCATGACCACAAACTAGGTTAGGGTGGATGCTAATCGAGTCCAAGGCCTTTTTTATATCGTAATCTCTTCGTATTTCAATACTGTGCTTAGTTTAACTTGCTTGCATTGTTCCAAACCCCCCCCCCAAATTCGGTTACTTTGGCCTTAGCACATACTAGGGTCCTTAATTCATTAATTTCCGAACAAGTTCCTTTGCTCCCTGTGGATACGATCCCTACTTCCATTATACTTGCTTAGTGTGCATGAGAGTAGGTTAATTATATTCGGTTAGGAGTACACGGCAAACGCCTACCAAATTTTGGCGCCGTTGCCGGGGAATAAGGCGATACTTGTTTGTAATTAGTGTAGTTTCGTCCTTTTTGATTGTATTGTTTGCATTGTGGTTTATGGTTGTTACTCGTGCTACTAACCAAGAGCCTTTGCAGTACGATCGAGACCTAGAACTAACTCTTTTCAGGTTGAGAAGAGAATTGCGTGAAAGCTTTAGAGAGCTCCCTTTTTCACTTGAATTTGAAGAAGAGATGCCTCCTAGAGTCGAGCACCACACCTTAAAGGAGCTCACTGCTCCTAACCTAGACCAACAGCCTTTGTGTATCACATTTCCGGAACTGGAAGTGGGGGACACATTTGAGCTAAAGTCGAGGTTGATACATTTGCTTCCCTCATTCCATGGGCTAAACGGTGAAGATCCAAATAAACATTTGTCAGAGTTTCATGTGGTATGCAGCAGCATGAAACCAAGTGGAGTTTCAGAAGACAGAATCAAGCTTAAAGCCTTCCCTTTTTCATTAAAAGATGCAGCAAAGGACTGGATGTACTACCTTCCGGCCAGCAGCAGCATCACCACTTGGGCACAATTGAAAAAGAGCTTTCTCGAGAAATACTTTCCCACTTCTAAATCATCTACATTAAAGAAGGAGATAAGTAACATTGAGCAACGGGGTGATGAGTCTTTTTATGAGTATTGGGAGAGGTTTAAGAAGTTATGTGCTAGCTGTCCATACCACGGTTACTCAGAGGAAGATTTAGTGCTATACTTCTATAATGGCTTGTGTGATGAGGATGCTAGGATGGTCAATGCAGCAAGTGGTGGATCCATTGTGAATAAAACCACACTCGCTGCTAAGGAACTGTTAAATGAGTTGGCTGAAAGCTCGAGGCAGTTTAGTAGAAGGTCTGGAACTCGACGTGTGGTCGCCGAGGGTTCTAGTTCTTCTAAGTTGGAAGATCAGGTGCAAGCTCTCACATCCATGATGCGAGAATTCATAGTGAAAGAGAAAACTCACCAAGTGAAGGCTTGTGGCATTTGCTCTTCAAATCATCCAACTGATTTTTGCCCTCATCTACAAGAAGAACCGAGTGAAGAGGTTAAGGCGGCCGGTTTTCAGGGCCAAGGTTTCCAAAAAAGATATGATCCATATTCTGGCACCTACAATCCGGGATGGCGAGATCATCCTAATTTGAGGTACGAAAATTCATCAGGGAACCAGCAGCCGCCACAATAGTATAACCGCCCACCACCTCCTTACTCGAGGCCACCGGAGCAAGGAGCTCCACATTTTCGGCCGCAAGGCCAATCTCAGGGACCAAGTACCAGCATGTCTACGGAGGATATGATTAATGCTTTAACTAAAAATGTTACTAACATGCAGGGAAATATGGTTCAGTTTCAGGAGGAGACCCGTTCGAGCATAAAGAATCTGGAAAAGCAAATGAGTCAGGTCTCGGGAGCTGTGGGTCGATTAGAGGCTCGTGATTCGGGTAAGCTACCATCTCAAACGGAGGTTAATACGAGACAAAATGCAAGTGCCATAACACTAAGAAGTGGAAGAGAACTAAAGGACAATGATAAAGAGACCACTAAAGACAAAGAGGAAGAGGTTGTTGTTTATGAATCAGTGCCTGATGCCAAGCCATTATCATCTACATCAAATGAGCAATCCAAGCAACCACCACCTCCACCACCTTATGAGCCGGTTCCACCATTTCCAGAGGCACTGAAAGATACTCGAAGAAAGGAGTGCGATAAAGACATTTACGAAACCTTTCGTAAATGTGAGGTTTTGGAAGATCAAGGCAAGCTTTCGACGGTCCCTTTTCATTTTGGACCCGTCCCACTCACCATTCCTAGAGAGAAGTATTTACCATCTGTTTTGCAGGCCCCAAAAATGGAATTGAAGCCACTTCCCGATGATTTGAAGTATGTGTTCCTTGGAGAAGGAGAAACATTACCAGTGATCAACTCAAGTCAGCTCACCCAGGAGCAAGAAGGAAGACTTATTGAAGTTCTTAAGGAGCATAGAGAAGCAATTGGGTGGACGATTGCCGACATAAAAGGCATAAGTCCTACCACATGCATGCATCAGATCTTGGTGGAAGATGACGCGAAACCCGTGAGGCAACCACAACGTCGGTTAAACCCACCTATGATGGAGGTGGTGAAAGTAGAAATTCTGAAATTATTCCAAGCAGGTATGATTTACCCTATTTCTGATAGCAAATGGGTTAGTCCTACCCAAGTTGTGCCTAAGAAGACGGGTGTAACTGTTGTGGAGAACCAAAATGGTGAGTTGATTCCTACACGAATCCAAAATGGATGGCGCGTTTGCATTGATTATCATAAATTGAATGCTGTGACTAGGAAAGACCATTTTCCTTTGCCTTTTATTGATCAAATGCTTGAAAGACTTGCTAGTCATGCCTACTATTGCTTCTTAGATGGTTATTCAGGGTACTTCCAGGTGGCTATTGCGCCAGAGGATCAAGAGAAAACCACATTTACGTGTCCTTTTGGCACGTTTGCATATAGGCGCATGCCTTTTGGGTTATGCAATGCCCCTGCCACTTTTCAGAGATGTATGATGAGTGTATTCTCTGAATATGTCGAAAGGTTTGTTGAAGTTTTTATGGATGATTTCACTATACATGGAGATTCTTTTGACAGTTGCTTGCAACACTTAGTTTTTGTGCTTAAAAGATGTATATATTCTAACCTTGTGTTGAATTCCGAGAAGTGCCATTTTATGGTGCGACAAGGGATTGTTTTAGGCCATGTGGTTTCCAAAAAGGACTCGAGGTAGATAAAGCTAAGGTATACACTATTCAATCTTTGCCTTATCCTACTAATGTTCAGGAAATACGTTCTTTTCTTGGCCATGCAGGTTTTTATCGCAGGTTCATCAAGGACTTTTCGAAGATTTCATCTCCTTTATGTAAGCTGTTGCAAAAGGATGTGGATTTTTCTTTTGACAAACATTGCAAGAGTGCCTTCGAAACCTTGAAAGAAAGACTCGTCTCGGCTCCAATTATACAACCACCTGATTGGTCTTTTCCCTTTGAGATCATGTGCGATGCAAGTGACTACGCCGTCGGAGCGGTGTTACGTCAAAGGGTGGGGAGAGCACCTCATGCTATATATTATGCTTCCATGACACTAAATGAGGCTCAGCGTAACTATTCTACTACTGAAAAAGAATTGTTAGCTGTAGTATTTTCTTTGGAAAAATTTAGATCTTATTTGCTTGGAACAAAAGTTATTGTATATACTGACCATGCAGCTCTTCGTCATTTAATGACGAAAAAAGAAGCCAAGCCAAGATTGATCAGGTGGATTCTACTTTTGAGCGAGTTTAATTTGGAGGTGAAAGACAAAAAGGGGACCTAGAATTTAGTAGCGGATCATTTGGGTAGATTGGTGTCTTCCTATGATTTAGAGAAGAATGTTGAAAAACCGTGGAAAGAACCAATTCGAGAAGAATTCCCGGATGAACATTTGTTCACCCTTAAGGAGTTCAGTCCATGGTATGCTAACATTGTGAATTTCCTTGTCTCTAACAAATTTCCTCCTCATTTTTCAAAAGCACAAAAAGACAAATTACTAAGCGATGCAAAGCATTATGTATGGGACGATCCATATTTGTGGAAACATTGTGCGGATCAAGTGATTAGAAGGTGCATTCCCGATAATGAGGTAATATCGATTCTCACCTTTTGTCATTCTCATGCATGTGGAGGTCATTTTGGAGCAAGGAGAACTGCTCGAAAGGTATTAGATTGTGGTTTTTATTGGCCTAGTTTGAATAGAGATGCATTCTATTTCTGTAAGTCGTGCGATAATTGTCAAAGAGTCGGGAATATTTCCCAAAGAAATGAAATGCCACAAAACTCGATCTTGTATTGTGAAATATTCGATGTTTGGGGCATTGATTTTATGGGGCCATTTCCTAACTCTTTTGGTTTCATGTACATTCTGTTAGTAGTGGATTATGTATCAAAATGGGTGGAGGCTAAGGCCACTCGTACTGACGATGCTAAGGTGGTTGCAGATTTTGTGAAATCTCACATATTTTGCAGGTTTGGAATTCCAAGGGCCTTGATTAGTGACAAGGGAACTCATTTTTGCAACCGAACCATAGGTGCGCTGCTGAAAAAGTATCATGTGACTCACAAGACCTCCATGGACTACCATCCACAAACAAATGGCCAAGCGGAGGTGTCCAATCGCGAGATCAAATCAATCTTGGAGAAAACGGTGAATCCAAGTAGGAAGGATTGGAGCATGCGATTGGAGGATGCACTATGGTCTATGGGCATATAGGACGGCTTATAAAACCCCCATTGGTATGTCACCATACCGATTGGTGTTTGGAAAGCCGTGTCACCTTCCAGTGGAGCTTGAGCACAAAGCATATTGGGCCATTAAAAACTTCAACATGGCCTTGGATGAAGCTGGATTGCATCGGAAGCTACAGTTGCAAGAATTGGAGGAGATAAGGAACGAGGCTTTTGAAAACGCAGCAATTTACAAACCAAAGACTAAGGCATGGCATGACAAGCTAATAATAAGAAAAGAGTTCGTGGTGGGCCAAAAGGTCCTCTTGTTTCAGTCCCGCCTACGTCTTTTTCCAGGAAAACTACGTTCTAGGTGGATCAGACCATTCATTGTCGTGAAAGTGTTTCCACATGGAGCCGTGGAAATCAAAAGTGAAGCCACCTCCAAGATTTAGAAGGTAAATGGGCAGCGGCTTAAGCCGTACTTTGAAGGATTCAAGCAGGCTGGGGCCGAGGATGTTCCTCTCGGTGACCCGGACTATGGTTAGACCTTATGGTTGTAAGTCGTGTCGACTACGGTAAATAAACGAGCATGTTGTATATAGTGTATAAAGTTAGTTTTCTTTTGGTTTTTGGAAGATATTATGCTTGTGGTTGTTTGTTTTGCAGGGAATAGAAGGAACGTTCGTGACTTATGAAGTTATGTGTAAAAATGTTGATGAGCGAATATCAAAAGCCGAGAATTGGTTCGCATTTGAAATTAAAGCAAAACAAGCGCAAGGAATGCGAGCAAAAGCATGAAAGAAAAATGAGGGTGATAGGTGGACAAGAGTAAAGAGGGAGCTTGGAGCCAAAAAAATGCAGGTCGCGACTCGCGAAGTCATCAAGTCGTGACTCGCGACACTGATCGCGACTCGCTAAGGCGCGCCTGATAAATTTCTTAAAAAAAAACGCGAAGCGCAATTTTTTTTATCTCTCCCATCCTTTTCACACGACAACCCTCGCGACGCCCCTCCTCCTCTCATCTCCCACTCTCATATCTTCACAACACCTTCTCATTCTATCCTCTAATCCTCTCCTTTTCACTTCTCTACACAAATTCCCTACTTTCTTCTTTCCTTTACACCATAATCCTCCCACAATTTCTGAAAATTATCACCTTCTACCAAACCCTAGAATTTGGGGGGTTTTTGATTTGAAGCAACACCATCCAAATTGAAGCTTGGAGGATCATTCTACATGCTTAGGGGAGCTATTCACAAGTTCTAATCACCTTACATACCACTACTTCACTTCCATTTCGGTATAACCCACTCTTTCCTACTTCTCTTTGATTTTGCTGGAAATATCTTGTTCTTGCTTGATTGTAGAGTTGTAGCTTGTTTCATTAAGACATTGTTTGTAGTTGTTGATTAACGTTGTTGAGTTGTGTGGTGTTGTTGTTGTGATTGTTGAACTCAATTGGGAATTGGTGGTTGGTTATTATTGTGTGGAGGGTGTTTGAAGTGGAAGAGTGTTCTTGTTTGTGTCCTTGTGTCAAACCCTTGTTGTTGTTCGTTTTTCTCAGAAAAAAAAACCACAAACACAAAAAAATGAGCAAGAGAAGCCGAACCGAACCCGTTCCCCACATTAACTCCCGTGGCCTTAAGAAGCTAAGTGACCAAGCTAAAAGGCGATGGGACCGCCTTGACAGACCAGGGAGGGTAATACACGAAACTAAGTTTGCGGATTACTCTACCCTAGAAAAATTGGGGTTAGCTAGCTCGGTTGGCCTCCGAAACTTTCTATGGAAGAGGGCCCGAACTTATGAGCGGTACACCCTCGAGTTCCTTTCGACTCTCCAAAAACAAGCCGAAATCGATGATAAATCTGAATGCATCACTTTCTCCCTCAATGACAACCAATACAAAATAAATTTCCTTAAGATAGAGAGTGCTTTTGCTTGGGACTTCATAGCCGAAGATGACTTTCTAGAGACTGAGAACTATAATCCTACTGTATTTTGGTTCAAGATTACTGGTGGTCATAAGTGGCATAGCCACTGTAAGAGTAGCGCCATCCCTCACCCTGCCTTGCGCTACGTGCACCGTCTTTTGTCTATGACGTTCTTTTGTGCAGGAGAGCCCACTAATTTACCGGAGAAATCATGCTATCTAACAGCATTAAAGCAGCCGGCAAGGAGAATTCTGGTAGAAGACCTGAATCCGCCAACTCGGAAGCATAGGCGAGCTCAGAGGAAAGCTCTGGCAATGAGGTAGAATCCGAGAAAGGGGATGAGGAGATGACGAAAATTTCAATGGAAGAGCTGGAGTCTAGGCCCGACGATACGCCAAGACCCAAACCAGATGGAGAAACAAAGCAGGAGATGCTGGCAGAGGATCCAGCAAGGACAGTTGCTGTCGGAACAGACATGGACCCAAAGGTCAGGGTTAATCTGGTGACTCTCCTAAGAGAAAACGCTGATGTCTTCACGTTCTCGGTGGATGAGATGCCGGAAATATACCCGGCCGTGATGGTACATCGTCTAAATGTAGACAACACTGTCCGCCCTATCAAGCAAAAGAAGCGAAATTTTTCGGCTGAAAAGAACAAGGCCATCAAAGAGGAAGTTGATAAGTTGTTGGCGGCTGATTTCATTGAGCCATGTGATTACCCAGAATGGTTGGCCAATGTGGTCATGGTGAAGAAAGCTAACGGCCAATGGAGGATGTGCGTAGATTTTACGGACCTCAATAGAGCCCGCCCAAAGGACTGCTATCCGTTACCAAGAATAGACCAGCTAGTAGACTCTACTAGCGGTCATGCACTGCTAAGCTTTATGGATGCGTTCTCGGGCTATCATCAGATTAGCTTGCTTGAGGCCGATAGAAAGAAAGCAGCGTTCATCATAGATTGTGGTGTGTACAACTATAAGGCAATGCCGTTTGGACTCCGTAATGCAGGAGCGACCTACCAAAAGCTGGTCGACAAAGTATTCGCGGATCAGAGGGGGAGGAACATCAAAGCATATGTTGACGACTCTATCATCAAAAGCAAAACTGACCGCGAACACTTGGACGACCTAGAAGAGACATTTAAAACATTGAGAAAATATAAGATGAAGCTCAACCCAAAGAAATGTGTCTTTGGGGGTGAGAGCGGGGAATTTTTTGGGCTTTTTGGTAAGCAAGAGAGGGATTGATGCAAACCCAGACAAAGTTCAAGCCATTGTCGACTTACCTGAGCCAAAAAGCGTCAAAGATATTTAGAGGCTGACAGGAAGAATGACGACCCTCACTCGATTCATTTCAAAATCAGCAGACAAGGCTTTACATTTCTTTGCACTGCTAAGGGGAAATAAGAAGTTCGAGTGGGGAGAGGAGCAAAGCAAAGCATTCCTAGCAGTAAAAGAGCATTTGAAGAGTCTACCCACCATTACAAGGCCCGAGACTGGAGACGTATTGCAACTATATATCTCGGCCTCGCCTAAAACAGTCGCGACCGTGTTGTTGGTGGAAAAAGAGAAGAGGCAACAACTAACCAATATATTTTGGCAGCCACATCCTTAACGGTCCGGAGAGCCGTTATCAGCAGATTGAGAAAATGGCTTTGGCTGTGATAATTGCCGCCAGGAAACTTAGACCATACTTTGACCGCCATCCCATCCAAGTTTTAACCAATCAGCCACTAGAAAAAGTGTTGCAGAGGATGGAAAGTTCAGGCCGCTTACTAAAATGGGCCGTTGAATTATCAGAGTACGATATACAGTACAAGCCCAGGACTGCTGTCAAAGCACAGGTCCTGGCAGATTTTATTGTGGAAGCCTCATATGAGGAAGAAGAAGTGGAGCAAAAGGAAACCTGGCTGCTGGAGGTTGACGGATCTTCCGCTGTTAGCGGATCCGGGGCTGGTACAGTGATGATCACCCCTGAAGGAAATTCATACCAGTACGCCATCAAGTTTGCTTTCCCGGCGTCAAGCAATGAAGCAGAATATGAAGCAGCAATTACGGGCTTGAGAATGTGTTTGGCGGTGGGAGCTAAGAATGTACTCTTGAAGACGGACTCGCAGCTGGTTAGCGGCCAGCTAAGAGGAGACTTTGAAGTCAGAGAAGCCAACATGCTGAAGTACGTGGAAAAGGCCAAGGAGTTGATAGCTCAATTGAACCACTTTGAGATTCAAGCAATACCTAGGGCAGAGAACACTAAAGCGGACGCATTGTCTAGATTGGCAAGCTCTGACTCGTTCAGCATCGGGAAGACCGTCACGGTGGACATCCTGAAGGAAAAGAGTATCACAGAAAGGATCGTAACTGTCAACAGCATAACCAGAAGGGAGAATGGTTTAGTGAGCTGGTAGCTTATAAGCTGACGGGGACGCTTCCCAATGACGCTTCCCAATGACGCTTCATCCGCTAAGAAACTGAAGCGACAAGCAAGCTGGTACGTCATATATCAAAATGAGCTATACAAAAAATCATTTAGTCTACCTCTGCTTAAGTGTGCAACCGCATGGGAATCCGAGAAGATTCTTGAAGAGATACACGAAGGTGTTTGCGTCAATCACATTGGCGGCAAAGCTCAAGCGTTGAAAGCATTGAGCTGGGTTTTACTGGTCAAGTATGCTGGAGGATGCCTAGGGTTACGTCAAGAAGTGCGACAAATGCCAGAGATATGCTCCCGTCATCAACAGGCCAACCAATGATTTGCAGCCTTTCCTATGCCCAATTACGTTCGCTCAGTGGGGAATGGATATCCTAGGACCATTCACCACAGCAACTAGAGGGAGGAAATTCCTAATAGTGGGAATCGATTACTTTACAAAGTGGATAGAGGCGGAGCCGACAGCAAAGATCAAGGCAAATCAGGTCAAGAAATTCATCTGGCAGAATATTATGACAAGGTTTGGGATTCCCATGGCTATCGTTTTCGACCATGGCGTCCAGTTTGATTGCCGTCCCATACAAGGCTTTCTAAAGGAGTTTTGTGTGAAGTTTGCATACTCAGCCGTTTGCCATCCTCAGAGCAACGGACAAGCAGCTGCCGCAAACAAACAAATCTTGAATGACTTAAAGAAAAAGCTAGATGAGTTTAAAGGAGGATAGGCTGATATGGTGCCGGCAGTGTTGTGGTCAAATTAAACAACAGAGAAGGATGCAACAGGAGAGAGCCCTTTCGAGCTAGCCTTTGGCGCAGAAGCGGTGCTACCGGTAGAGGTGGGGTTACCCTCCTATCGGATCAAGCACCAAGACCTTCAGAGGAATGACCAAGCACTCAGAGAAAACCTGGACTTCTTGCCAGAAATGAGGCTCGTGGCGGAACTGAAAGCGGCTGCGTACAAAGATAGAATCAGCAAGGCTTATAACAAGAAAGTCTTGGAAAGGCCGTTAGATGTTGGCGACTTAATCCTTCGTAGAACATCAACCACTTGCAAGGCGCATACTGAAGGGAAGCTGACAGCTAATTGGGAAGGTCCTTACACAATAACCAAGAAGCTTGCTCCCTATTCTTTCATTCAAAAGGGCATGGACGACAAGGAGCTTAAGAACTGTTGGAACGCTAGCGTTTTAAAGAAATATTATGTCTGATTTATAGAATGTAATAGGCCGAGAGCCACTTTTCATTACATAAATAATACAAGCTCCCGCTAGCGACTCATAAAATCGTTTTATTGTGATCATATATTGACGGACCATATGACAGGTCAACAAGTTAAATACTAACGGCCATATAACAGGCATAAACGTTAGAAAAGCCATATGACAGGCTCAAAGTGCATTATTACGGTCATATGACAGACCTAGCACAAAACAAAAGCCATATGACAGGCTCAAAGTGCATTAACGGTCATATGACAGATCTAGCACCAAACAAAAGCCATATGACAGGCTTAAAGTGCGTTAACGGTCATATGACAGACCTAGCACAAAACAAAAGCCATATGACAGGCTCAAAGGACGTTAACGGTCATATGACAGACCAAACACGAAATAAAAACCACATGATAGACTTAAGTGCATTCGCGGTCATATTAGTAAAAAAATGTTGACGGTAATGCAATAATAATCACACAAGGACTAAAGCATTTGCAGAATAAGATATAACCAAAGTGCAAAAGCACTTTTCCATAATGTAAAAGCCACTGGCTTGGCGGCCAACTACAGATGAAAAAAGATGGCGGCCAATAAAAAGGCTTTCAGTTGGAATCGTACCCGCAAAATTAGAAACGTAAATTTAATGTATACAAACGCCAACATGGGCCAAATTGAGTGTTGCATAAATTTAAAAGAATTACAAACTACAAGCTGTTAGAAGAGCAACAAGAGCTGATAGAAGGCCGCCAAAAACTTCAAGAGGTATGTACATCATGATTTGTCTATTCCGCAAGGTCCCGAGGATCCGCATCCGCTATGGCGTCCTCATCAGCAAATTTCGGATCCCCCTCCATAGGCGTGAGATGTTGGCCGTCAGCATGCGCCTCTTCGATAACGTTCCAATCAAATCCTGGAACGGACTTGCACACACACCTCATGGCGGCTGCCCATCCGCCATTATACCTCTTGTGAAGGGCCGCCACAAACTCATCTGACTGTTTAAAATCAACAACAGCTTTGGTGGCCCCCCTAGCCTCAGCTTCAGCAGCAGCATCCAGAACAACAATGTCCTTCCCAGTCTGGGCCGAGTCAAGAGCCTTGGTCAACATCTCGACATTAGCTTCATTCTCCTCTAGAAGAGCTGCTCGCGTCCTCAATGTTACCAGCTCATCCTCCAAAGGCTTTTGGGCTTCAGTCTTGGCCGCCAGCTTCTCTTCAGACTCCTTAAGCAAGTCCTGACATGTCTCAAGAAACTACTTGCAGTTGTCCGCCAATCTCTGGTATTCAACATATTGTTCAATTAGTTCCAAAGCAGCGTTGTTGGCCTGCAAAGAGAGAGGACGTGAGTAATACAACAATGTATATATAAAAATAAATAAATATATATATAATATATAACAAATGATATAAGGTACCACAAGCTGGTCATGAGCCAGCCTAGCAGCAGGAGTCACTAAGGTCCCTGTCGGCTTATCTAATGGCAGCTGCATGCCCTTTAGAATACGTTAAGCAAAAATGCCACCGTTCTCAGGAAATGTCGGCATACAGCGACTCATCTTCCCTGACGTCCCAGTCAGGCTGATAAACCTTGCCGGAAACAACAGTCGGCAAGCGAAGGAGGTCGCCACAACCTCACTTATCGGCACCTCTTTCTTCTCGATCCATTCATGGTACCGAGAAAAGATGCTGGGAGATAAGTTGGATAAAAAGCTGGGCATTGTGATAAGCTCCCGGATCTTCTCACGGATGGTAGAGTAAGATCCTGACAGCCAAGTTGCCCCGCTTTGATGGCCAGGGCCGGTGACCACGACATCAGCATGCTCCTGGCCTTTTGGAGGAGCATTCACTTCCACGTCCTCGACATGGACGACATTCCGAGTAGGGACAGAAGCTGAAGGGTCCGCTATAGCTGGCCGCTTATTAGCAGAAGTATCGGCCACAGTTGGCTCACGCTGCCGTCTTCTAGTTCTGTTACCCCTGACAACAGGTCGAGAAGTAGTAGACCTGAGGGGGGCAGCAGAAGAGAGAAGGCCGCCAGAGCCGGCGACAACGGTAACACCGCCACCACCGGGAGTACGACCAGTATGCGCGCCGCGAATACAACTGATGTTTTGGGGACCGTTGCGGTTTCCCCCTCGACGGTTGTTAGTATTGCCGTGCATGGTCTCAGGGCCTTCGGCGGGAGCATGCTGCATATTGATTGTCGGCTCTAACTCTTCGGTGACGCAAAAGGCCTCGAGGTCCAGTTGGTCAAAGCCTGCAAGTGATAAAACAAACGTTAAAAAAGAAAAAGAAAATGAGAGCATCAGGCAGACCAGTCCGATAACAAGACTTACCATTCGCATGAGTAGGACAAAGCAACATGGCCGACAACTATTGATTCCCCATGATATACCTAGAATGAGGGAGCCAGTGTTTAGGTTCTTTAACCTTAACAGTCTTCCCGTCCTCATAGGTAATTATGTAATCCTCAGTATCAAAGTAGTCATAGGCATTCCGCTCATCATCTGTTAGCGGAACCAAAGGTAAATGTTCCATATGTGGGCGCGGCTCAGTGAAAAGGCGGCGCACTGGGTCGTTCCTAGGTACCTGGTACCTGCAGCCAAAAGAAGGCATCCTGCCAACCCTTCAACCCAGTAGCCTTCAGTTGAATCGTCAACTTCTTGTCGGCCGTCATTAGCGACCACCACCCCGCTTGACGAGCAGAACCATTCCTCTTCGACCAGTGAAGGTGGCGGAACAAGTTCAGAGTTTCGGGAAAGTCCAAAAAGCGGATTGTCCAGATATACACAATCAAATTGCAAACCGCTAAAGGAGTCAGCTGGGCTAAGTAGACATTGAAGGAGTTTAAAACCCTCACCAGAAAGGAGTCCAAAGGAAAACGAAGCCCAAACTCAAAGTGATGAGTGTAAACGGCCACATGACCGGGAGGGCATTCCGTTACAATGGAACCCTCAGCAGGAACCACCAACTTGTAACCTCCCGGGCACTGGAACAAATGGTCAGCAACCCTGGGGTAATCAAGGACAAGAGCATCTTGACGCCAAGGTAAATCAATTTCCACAATTAGCGGCCCAGCGCACTCATCCTCCGGCAACCATAGTGCATCAGTGCCGAGACCCTCAACATTTTCTTCACTATCTCCCTCCAGCACATTAAGGTTGTCGTCAACTCTCCTCTCGCCTGCACGAGAACTTTCTCCAACCACGCGCTCTGACAAGGGCACACCGGTGCCAATGTTAGCGGCTTTAGTGTCAGTCGCGTCTCCGGTAGCGCGAGCGATGGGAGTGGTAGGAGCGGACCGACGTTGGTAAACGAACTCTTGGTTGGCCATGACGGTCGCAATAGAGTCATTGTCGTCACCTAAATCAATGATAGGCAGATTAGGGGCCACAGTTTCGTGTAAACGGTCATAAAAGTCAGCGGTCACTTCAACCCCGGCGTCCGCCATACTATCTAACCAAGCATGCTCTCTTAGGGGGGCAACATCAAGGCCGGGAACGGCATCGGCAGGCGGACTCCTAAGGAACCGTCTAGCAAGAATTTGATGTCTAAGTTCCCTAAGCGTCTGTTTGTCAGCGCTTTCCCTAGCGGACTTATATCTCCTAGTCAAATTATGTTCCTCAGGAGTAGCAGGGTCGTTAAGAAACTTGTACCTCAGTTCTTTTTCTCACTCGGCCGTTAAGGGTATGTCCGACAACAACCTAGACCTCCCTACAGGGCTAGAATCTGAAGAAGGTTTGCTATCGGCTAGGGGAGAAGAAGGTTCACTCTCGGTCATAAACACGTCACTAAGGGCGTTCTGGCTATCAGACTGGTCCGACATGATGAAAATACAAAAGAAACTTTAAGAAAACTTGGAGAAAAAAGGAGGAAATACCTGGAAAAGTAAAGTCGCCGGAAGTGAAAACAGAGAACGAAAGTTGCCGAAAAAGACGAGCAAAGTTTCCAAACAGCGAAGTCGTGTAGAAAAACACGAGCTTGAACAAGAGGACCACCAGAAATGCAAAATAAGCACCGGCGAAAACTCGAACATCAAAGCCTAGGAAAAACCCAGAAAAATTCGTCAAGAAACGACGAAATTCTTAGTACAATGGAACCAAGTAAAAACTAGGAAGTTTGGTAACTTTTCGGAGCAATTTGAGCAAGAAAAAGTCAGTTTCGGAGCAAACAAAGTTTCGAGTATGGAAGTTTGTCAGAGAGAAAATGGAAAAGGAAGAAGAAAAGCTTGAGAATGTGATAAAGAAATTCCAAAAAGGACAACCGCCTGTATAAGTACGCGCGAAGCGAACGGCTAGGATCGAGCAACTTCTCAACTCCCTTCTCAGATCTCTGCAAGTGTCAAAGCGCATCAAAACCCTAATAAAGTAATGGGCGGGATTTTCGGAAAAGTAATCATTAACTTTTCAAAATTCTTCAACTTCCTGCAACGACACGTGGCATCCAACGAATCAACTTCTCTAAGAAATCGACCGACACAACAATGGCTCGCGTCCCCCGATAACATCCTTAGCGGTCAAGACCCCAAATGATGCTGGGGGGGTTAGTTGTATCATTGTATGGGTATAACCCAAGTACGTTAGCGGATCTCTGCTGAAAGTCCGCGAACACTATTACGGACGCGAACATTGTAAGCATCGCCTACAGCTCTAACAAGTCAGTCCATCAACGAGGTCTGACAGCGTTGGCGGTCGCCCAACAAGACAAAATAGAAGAATCTTTCCTTCTGTCAGGCGCACCACAGCCGTATACGTGTCAAAGAATTACACATCCTGTCAGGTGAATAGTACTACTATAAATAGCCAAACAATACTATTCTACAGGTACATTCTCTCACACTGATAATTCTTATATCTCTCTCTACTCTCTCTCTCTAAATCCTATTTGGACACGTGCTGACTTGAGCGTCGGAGGGGTTTTCCTCGCATCCCCCTGAGGGTAGTTCACGTTTGCTTTCTGTGCAGCTATTCACTAGCTGACGCTAACTCCAATCTTTGGCGAACTCTCATCAAGACCGCCAACCGTTCTACAACAGGAACAACTATGTTCATGAATACTCCTATATGCCAAAAAAAAAAAAACTTCCACATTAGCATTATCATATGAAAGCTATCCTACTGTCCAAATTTGCATAGTTAACAACGACGTACCACCCAAATAATCACCCAAAAAATAAATAATCAGATGCGCGCATAATTTTGAGCAACTGACTCCCAGAAACCACACCACCAGCATGCAGCAACTCCACCAAAAACACCCGCAACAGCCTGCGGAAACCCGCCACAGCATGGTAAGCCACCTCAGTTCCGGAACCCGTCAGCACAGTTCCTACAACATCATCAGTACCACCCCTCTTATTAGAAACAACCGGTGTTGGTGTAGAAGGTGATGTTGTTAATTGCTCCAATTACACGAGGTCGGAAGCCTTCTTCTTCGAAAAGGTGTTTTGGGAAGGTGGGAAGATTGTAGAGTTTAATGTGGGGAGGTAGAGCTCCAAATGAGCAAAATTGCCTTGGGTGTACCATGCACGGGTGTATGATAAAATGCACTTGGGGGGTTTGGGCTTAGGTGTTGGTATGGATTGTATTGTCAGTATTTTGGGGTTGAATTATGTGAGCAAAATATACGTCCATAGTTGATGTCATTTTTTTCCCCTGAGAGGAGAGAGTGTGAGTAGAGGGGTTCTAGAGAAGATTCAGCCTTTTAGGTTCTTAAGATGTTAATAAGCTAAAACCCTTGAGAGGAGAGGTCTTAGAGAGATTTTAGGGTCTTAAGATGTAAACAATTTTGTGATTTTAATTTTTATGGTTTGTTGGTAGAGGAGATTTAATGGCAGTAATGTTCATGAGTTTAGTAGTTTTGCAAGACTTCTTTATGGCAATGTCGATGATAATACTTAATCATATATAGGATCCATTACGAGGGGTGTGTTTATATTTATTAAGGGCGTGTTCTCTTCACCTTAAAAAATAAGTTTCAGGTCCAATAACCTTAGATCAGGTCTAATACATCATTTAGTTGCCTGAGATGGAAAAAGACGAGGGGGGATGACTAGCATAAGAGCTAGTGGGCTACTCCATCTATTGCCAATTAATTAAATTATATTTACAAAAACTATTTGAAGAATGTTATTTCGCGTGAATGCAAATGGAGCTCTTGGCAGCAAGCGATAATGAAAATATATAATTGGAATTTTTTAATCAAATTAGGATATGAGAGTGGTCAACATATTTTTTGGAAAGTTATCTATTAGCATCATAGGATTTTAGTTTTGGGGTGTCACTGATAGGTTTTAAGACTAGTAATTTGGATCGCGGTATCGACAACCAGCACATTTTTTAGTTATTTTAATGGCTCAATGGACAAGGAGAAGTGCGAGTGTGCCACCCCTTGTCTTAATATAAGTCCTTTACAGTTTCGAAGTATGCTGCATTTTGACATCGACAAAAATGTGGGAGTTTAAGTATGTGCAATTGAGTGGTTCATTGTTACGGTGTATCTAGCCGATTTAGAGTTTTGAAAGCTCTCTTAGCTGAATCGGTGGAACGATATATTGGTATACTGATCTTGCGCAATAGTGAATGTTCTTCTCAGAAGCACATATATTCTGAACATAAATATATTTACAAGAGTAGCCTGACTTCTATATAAGATCTATTTGTCATTATTTGAGTTCTAAAGGAATGTTGTGCTCAATGAACACGATGTGATTCCACCCTTCGTTAAATGAAGGTTTTACAAGTCTCTATCTAAAAGATCTAACGGACACTATCCCTCAAAAATACTTAAGAAAAAAAAATCTCACAGACAAAATGGTACTCATATATCTTTCAATTAATATCATAAGAAATGCAAATTGATACTAGAGTCCGTTTTTGAAGAAACGATCTCACGTTAGTGTTAACGTGAGACCAGTTGATGTCATGCTGAAATCACGCGTGTGCATCAACAACACTGGAATTAGTTAAGCGCTTGGACCTATTAATTGTACTAGCCTTAAATTGCTTATGGATGAATTAGTTAAGTGTTGAAGTATATTAGTTAAGCGCTGAAGTATATTAATTATATCATAAAAACCAAATTATAACGCATTCAATCACAACAATACTACATAGGTACATGTGCAAAAGGTGGACTAGATTTGCAAAGAGCGAAATATGGAAAAGAGAAATGGATAGAGAATTCTCTGGAGCAGTTACAAACAACGTAACCTGATGGTAATATGAAACCGCAAGAAAGCTCTACAATCTCATTCTCAAAAGTCAAGATAATAAAGATGCAAGAAAGGTACCGCAAGAAGTATACAAGACTACTGCTGCAAGTATAACCAAAGTCTTAACTACAAAACTAATTATAGAAGAACAACGCTCATCAAGTATAACTACATTGATTATATTAAATTCGGATCGTGCAAAAACAAATTAAAGGGAAGAAGTGTAAGGAAGAAAAATAATTTTAAGAAGACTTAAAGAAGAAATTCCAAGAACCAAACTGAAATTGGTACAACTACTCCAAATGCTAGGTTGTTTTAAGTTCTTTTTTAAGGTTGTCTTTTGTATTTGACATTTTAGATTTATAAAAAAGTTATTTCTTTGTTTATATTGAAAACTAAATAATGCTCAATAGATCTTAACTAATTATAGAACAATACTAACTAATGTACTAGATATGTTAACTAAAAAGTAATGTAAGTCTACATATAGATTACCAGGTTTAAACTATTGTGCTAAAATACTTAACTAATTCGCCAAAAATATTATCGTGAGAATTTGTGAAACGTGGTCCGTTTTTGAAAAACATATATCTCTTGGATTTGGCGGGTCTCTCGTTAAGACTAACGTGAGACCGTCTTTTTCAAGAATTTGTGTTGGTACTAACATGAGTACTGATTATTAGAAGGATTTTAAGTGTTAATTGAATTATATATGTTTTTTATATTGTAATAGTGCCTGAAATCAAAATTTTGAGATCTATCAGATAGAGATTGCACTTTCTCAATTTATAGGTGGGTGCGGGTAATACATCTTTTTGAGAATAATTGTTGTCTTGATTTTATTATGATCAATGATTATCAATTCTTTGTAGGAAAATATATTATGCCTTTTATCTTCAATTTTTCACTATCCTTTTATCTCTACAAAAATAGTCAACGTACAGTTTTTTTATGCACTCTGTAATACTGTATCGTTACACATTTAGATTCTCTATGCTATATGTTTTTTTGGTACTTCTCCTTGTTACCGGCCAATTGCTACCAGACACCAGTTGTATATATATAGTTGGCAAATCAAGCTGCGAAATTGCGAAATTGCGAAATTGGTGCTTTCATAAAATTCCCTCTACTTCTTTGGCATTTTCTTGGTCTTATTGGACTTTTGTACAGTTACAGCTGTATTTTTGAAGGTACTGCCATTTTATTTCATTTTACGTGAAAATCTGGCATGGCCAAGGCCAGCTACAAGTTGATCAGAACAAATATATGTTTGAAAAGCTGAAAAACAAAAACCTTTACCTGTTCCTAGAATAATATAGAATTGATGATAAGAGTTCCAACTATAATATGTACGATTGCCTCGATTAGCATCGTTATTTGCTGTTCAGATGATTAAATTAATAAACAGGCGCATATATGGCACAATATGTATCAACTAGTTTAAAGCCCGTGCAAGAATGCACTGGATGTTAATTGTTTGCATTCATATAAAGAAAAGGTTTGACACTATGGATGTGAGATAAATTAAACAAACAAAGTCACATATAATTATTAAAAACGCAGTTATCGTATAATATGCAACAAAGTAGACGATAAGACAACTGTGAGTAACTATATGAACACATTGAAAGAAAAACTAAGTACATAAATGAAAAGTTTTCATAATACTTATTACACATTCTGAAATACTTCCTTATACACTACATTTGTGGTAACATTTGAGTTCCCACGCTCTTTACCACAAATTAAAATCTTCAAAACCTTTTTGCTTGTAACTTTTGACACAACAACATAGAATTGTCTGTGGTTGAATATTGGCCGAGGGAGATATAATAATACGTGACCTAGAGACTGTCATTGGCTTTTATTTATCGTCATTGCAAAACATACTACCAATGGAAACTGCCTTCTCTGGAATTTGATCGGGAACTTTGTTGCGTCTTATGGTGTAAGTGTCATCCTGGAAATGAAAACTTTGTCCCAGTGTAAAAATGCATGGGATGTTTTATGTAAATATGATCTGGACCCGTGTATAATGCACGGGAATTATTTTGTTTATTAAGTAGTTCTATGTAATTTCCACTGTATCTTATTATTAGGTAAGATTTCTTCCAGTTCAAAAGTTAAGTGGCAGATTAATAAAGAAACAAAATCAACTCTAAATCTAATGATAAAATTAATAACTATAAAGCTAACAAAATAACAATATAGGGGAAAAAAAGACAAATTAAACTTCTTTAAGAACATTTCACAAACATTAAAAAATGATAGATTTAGAAAGACTTTTCTTTTAACTATTACTCCCTCATATCCCCAAATAACTCTTCGTTTCCAACTTTGACACTATTAACACGTAAAGAAATTCTTCTGAATTTTCTCCAATAAATAAGAAAAAACATAATCGTGTACGATCTTGTTTATTCGTCTCATTGAACCCATGTTGAAGAAGTCATAATCCTTCACATCTTTCCATCTTAGATAAGTAATTCATAGATATTTTAAACTCATGGCGGATAGCTTCTTCTAAACCAATGTTAGATGTAACCAATAACTTTGATATTTCTCTTAGTATCTGTAATCATCGGGGCAAAGGCAACTATACAACTTGGTTGAACAAAGATTATCTTATTTCGTGAAGAAAATGACATTGGTATGTAACAAACATTTTGTTTGAACAATAATATATAAAAAATTCGTCCAATAGGAAGTATTACATCTTCATTATCCATGAGGAACATTTCAAGACTATTTGTTTCGCGAGAATTACTAAAATTGGGCTTCTCCCACACGTGAATCAATCGTACACGTAACATATACATCTTAATAGTTTTGAAAATTTCACTAATCTTGGTAGACTAACATTATATTGTTTGTTTAAGTAGTAATTTGATATTCGAAAACTAATCTATAAAATTTTCCTTTGTTTTAGCTAGATTGATTCTCTCTTTGATGTCGTCACTTGATTTTTTTTTTCTATATTTTTCTATTGAATTTATTTCAAGTAAATTCACAATGTGTGAATATTCAAAAACCAATCAATTAATTTCCATTGTTTTGGCTACATTGATTCTCTCTCTTATGTCGTTGCTTGATTTTTTTGTATATATTTCTATTGCAAATTTTTCATGTAAATTCAAATTCTATGAATAACGATTTACATCCGATATTTTTTTAAAAAAAAAAAGCGTCCTGACAATTTTCCTTAAATTGTAGCTGCATGTTTGAATCAATGATGTGCATAACTCCTTGTCTATCATTTTGTCCTTGATGTATGCTAATTGATTTGCTCTTTGATAATCTAGTAGTTCTACTATGATCAACTTTTCGTTGTGCCTCCTTTTGATTTGTAACTCTTCTAATCTGATTTCTATCATTCATATCTAAATAACCTTTTGAGTTTTGATTTGAATCAGTAATTGAACATGCATCATCAATATTTTATCCATCCGCACTACTATACACATCTCATAGGTTTAGTACAAAAAAGAAAATGTATAGATTTTCGTCCTTTTGTGTTATATTTTGACTAACAAATTTCGCATATTAAAATCTTCTTGTTCTCATATTTGAAACTATATTAATATGCAAAATTTTGAAGATTACTAACTCAAAAATTCAAAATTATTATATTAAGTTGATTGAGCAATTTTATGAAGATTACTAATCATTTGTAATGTTACTAAGCGGTGTTATATCGGCTTCATCATAGTTTGATGATGAGTCAGCATAGTTCAATGGAGTTAACTTGTCATTTGGACCTGATATCATTGATAATTAGACTTCTATTGGTTACTATGAATTTATTAAATTCATAACTTTACAAAAGTTGTTGATCATTGAGGTATTACATAGTAGTATGTGTCTTTTCTTACTCCTTGAATTGATATTAGGTTGTAATCTTGTCGGTGTGCAAACTTGAAAAAGAACATATAAAAAATTAGAATCAATAATCTTAAATAATGAAGTGAAACTTATGAATCTCAATAATGAACTTGTAAGTGTAGTATTACATTGACTATTACTTATAACACAACTTAATGGAATCTTATTTTCTTTCATACTTCCTGGACAACAAATAAGACCTTCACGCTTCTCTTTTAGTATACACCTTCCTTTTTCCCGAGCAATACGTGAAGACTGATTATGAACAATACTGACTACCATAGGCCATGTTTTAAGCAACAATTCAATTTTTTAATAAAAGAACAATGAATTATATTTTTTTGTATAATTCACTAAATAAAAAAAATAGAATCAATAATCTAAATTAATGAAATGAAACTTATGATTTTGAATATTGCACTTGTAAGTGTATTATATTGGCTATTACTTATAACACAACTTAATGGAGTCTCATTTTCTTTCATATCTCCTGGAGAACAAAAACGACCTTCACGCTTCTCTTTAAGTATACATCTTCTTTTTTTCCCGAGCAATACGTGCAGATTGTTTATGAACTGTATTGTCTATCATAGGCCCTATTTTAAAAAGCAATTCAATTTTTTTAATAAAAGGACAATGAATTGTATATTCTGTATGATTCACTAATTACATAAAAATTTATAATCAATAATCTAAATTAATAAAATATAACTTATGAATTTGAATAATGCACTTGTAAGTGTATTACATTAGCTATTATTTATAACACAACTTTACCAAACCTCTCGCAAAACCTTCTTCAAAGAACCCATCTCCACCGAAAACCCCAAGCAATGGGGAGCTCGGCAGCTGCCGCCTCGCTGGTGGCCGTCGAGACCTCTTCCCTTCCCTTTCTTTTTTCTTTATTTGTTTTATTTCGCTAGGTTTATGGTTTCAATTAGTCCCATCTGTGTGATGGCTTTTGTTCCCTTCATGGAATTTGTAGTCACCCCCTTCGTGGTGGGTCAATTAGTCCTTCTTTTTTGTTTATTTTTTGTGTATGGATCCAGGGATATAGATTTAGAAGTTTCGTCTTGCAGATTTGTGGAACTGGTGAAGCATCATTTTGCAGATATGGGAAATCGCACTCTCCGGCTCAAAATCAAGAATATCGAGACGAAGGTCAGATTTCAGGTTACTATTACATCAGGCTTTAACGATGTTGAGTCATCTAAAATCGATTATGGTTGGAATGTTACCATATCACGACAGCGGTCCCGAAGCGTCTACATTAGTAGCGTGGATGACAACTTTTAGATTGATATTTTAGATTATCTTTTATGTAAGGGTTATTATGGTTGTAGATGCCGTATGGCGTTTTTTTAATGATAATTTCCCCATTCCCATTCAAAAAAAAAAAAAAAACACAACTTAATGGAGTCTCATTTTCTTTCATATTTCCTGAAGAACAAAAACAACCTTCACGCTTATCTTTCAATATACACATTTTTTTATTCCCAAGCAATACGTGTAGATTGATTATGAACTGTATTGAGTATCATAGGCCCTGTTTAAAAAACCAATTCAATTTTTTAATAAAATAACATTGAATAAGCAATTTTGTATGATTCACTTATTATATCTACATATATACTACTAAAAAACTATGGTTTTATGGTTGGATACGTCCACCAAGGGTGTCCTATCATTTGAGCGCAAACTAATATTTTGTGATGGTACTGGTGTATTAAAAAAGATATTTTCTCCGCCTACAATACAAATAAATAATAAATTATATCATAAAATAATGACACAAAATTTAATAAATGTAATTGTACATTGTACAGAATTACCTATATACAAAACTTATACATGAAATCATCATTTTATGAATTAAAGATACTATATTGGTAGAATTTTGAGTGACATTAATGTGTACAATATATATAAATGAAAAAATAAATCTATCTATAACACAACTCAATAATCTAAAGTACATGACTATCTATTAATATTTTGTTATTAAGGCCATGTTCTATTCACTTTGTACTAATTAAATTATAGTATAAGAATTTTGTAAAACAACTCTTAAATCACTTTGTTGGTTTTTCTATTAAGTCTCATATATTAATTTATATAAAAATGTTTTCCATTTACTTAAACTTTTCTTTACTTCTTCCTACTGTTAGCATTGCTCCTTCACCTTTCATTTTCAACCTTTGAACTTCTATATCCATCAACCATCCCAAATCCATTCTATCTAATTCCTTCTAAAACTAACATCCTGCAATTCAAATTTAAAACCATTATCTAAAATATTAAAATTTGTCTACAAAAGAATCAGATTACATAATGTCAAACTTAAGAAACAATGGCCATATAAAACCCCAAAAACATTTCTTTCTTCATTGTCTTCTTCCGGCGAACTTTCAGTGTTAGGAGGCCTATAAGAGACGGGAATTTGGAAAAGTCGGTCGAATTGAGTACCTATAAGTTATTTTTGTAAGTCCATCACAAAGTCTCATGAGCTACTCCCTCCATCTCATAATAGAGTGAACATTGTCCCAAATTAGTTTGAACACGTCCATTTTTAACATGGTCCTACACTTTATATTAGTTTTCTTATACCTTTCGATCCACACTCTAACTTTATCAATAAAAAATTATTCAACTTTCTATCTCTTCCAATTTGAAAACCCCACAAACTCCTATCACATCTACTTTTTAAGAAAATAATATTTAGTAATTACACTATTTCGTATCACTTTAAATTATATGTGCCACCAAGTATTCATATTTTTGTGGGACGGAGAGAGTATAACAATACATGGATAAATGTTGATGCGTAAATAATTTAAAAAATACATCTTAGGCCAAACGCCAACCAAATAGATGCTATCTTTATGTATTTACCCCATGTCAAACAAAAAATATGATATCGGACTCCTCATTAAAAGAAAAAGTTGATATCATAAAACCTCCCGTGTGAATTGGTAATCGTAATCCGTATGAGTTTTACTATAATTTGTGTGTACTTATTATATAGTTACCAATACAAAGCCTTGGACAATAAGGTTTTACAATGAGTTTTTGCAATATGAGTTACAAAAAAAAGCCTTAGACAATCCGTATGAGTTTCTATGAATATGGACAATAAAAAAAGTTTTTGCAATATTTCGATTATGGAAATTATAGCAAGGACTTGATTTCACTTTATTATGGATCTCCAACTTTCTTCATTTGCATTGAAATGAATGGTTGATTTGGCAAGTGCAAAGAAAAGTTTTGTTAAACATATATATTAAGCTATATCTTTGCTTGATTTTAGAAACGGTATTTCAATCAAGAGAGTCAATTTAATATAATTGAATTGATTTAAGGTTTGGTGAATTATTATATAATAATATTATGAAGAAATAAAAGGTAAATGTAAGAGTTGATGGTTGAGATAGAACAATGTAATAAAAAAGGTAAATAAACTTCAGCCAAATATAATATAGGATTATTTGCCAAGAAAGAGCTCAACTATTTCCCATTTTCTTTTATAAGTCCCAACTATGGATTATTCACTGTAGGTCCCAAGTTTAACAGTTTGTGATTTTTATAAGTCCGCATTTACTTAAAACCGGTTAAGAAGGTTGATTTTTTTAAATTGTGGGACTTACCCACCTTTTCTCCCTCTTTCACTTCTCCTCCTCTACACCAAAGACCACCCCTCACCACCACCACCCCCCCCCCACCCCCTTTGACCCCCTCCCCTTCCCCTTCCCCTTCATCCGCTCACCTCCCCCCCCTTCCCCTCCCCTACTGTCGGTCTGTCCCCCTTCCCCAGCTAACCCCCCCTCCCCTTCCTCCTCCGACCCCCCCCTTCCTCAGCTTAATCCCCCTCCCCTTCCCCCGAGCCCCGTAACCCCCTCCCCATCCCCTTCTCCCACAACTCGTGCCGCCCGAAACTTCGAGCCTAGAAAACGACGCCCCACCAAATTCGAGCCTAGAAAATGGAAGCCCCACCAAATTCGAGCCCAAAAAATCGAAGCCCCACCAAATTTGATCCCGTAAAATCAAAAATCGACGCCGGTGGGGAGGAGGGGGCGAAATTCGACGGGGATGCGAGGAGGTTGGGCGAGGGGCTGCGGGGAGTGGGGGGGAGGGGGATGCGAGGAGGTTGGGCGAGGGGCCGCGGGGAGTGGGGGAGGGGGCGAAATTCGACGGGGATTGCGAATCAAGGGGGTGGGGTTGGGGTGGGAACGAGGGGGGGGGGGCTGGGGTGCGAGCTGGGAGGGGGTGGGGCAAAGGGTGGGAACGGGAGGAGGGGTGGGGCTGGGGTGGGAACTGGGGAGGGGGTGGGGGTGGGGTGGGAACAGGGAGGGGGGGGGTCAGGGTGGAATCGGGGGGGGAGTGAGATGAAGATGAGAGAAAAGGAGAGGTAATAGGGAGGGGGGCGACATTCAACCTGCTATAGCAGGTTGGTTACCTGCTGGGTCTTATAAAAATCACATTATGTGAAACTTGGGACCTACAGAGAATAATCAATAATTGGGACTTATAAAAGTAAATGGGGAATAGTTGAGCTCTTTCTTGGCAAATAATCCTATAATATAAACTAAAAGAAAAGGGCAAAACTAATTTTATTAAGGAAAAATTGACAATAGAGGTCTGAACTTTGGGCGATAATTTTTAAAATGTTTGAACTATTGATTAACCTGTGTAGGTCCCAACTTTAGGGGGTCTTAACTTTTAGCGGGCCTCGGTGACTTAAAACCGACGATTTTTTTAAAAATCTCACCTAGTTCCTACTTCCCTTCCTCAATTAACCCTTCTGGTGTGACCCAAGTTTTACAAGTTATGACCTATTAAGCCAGTTTCAAGTCACTAAGGCCCGCTAAAAGTTAATACCCCCTTAAGTTGGGACCTACACAGGTTAATCAATAGTTCAGACCTTTTAAAAATTATCACCCAAAGTTGAGATATCTATTGTCAATTTTTTCTTTTATTAATGTCACATAAGCAAAATTATCAAAAACCAAACATCAACCATATTAATTTTAATACTACTCTAACTCGAAACTAATACGAATAATGTAATATTTTTATTTCAGTAACACTAAAATCAACCATATTGTGTAATTAAAGTTAATACAATAATATATTTAAAAAATATAATACCAATCGTTAGCTGAATAACGCAACAACACTATATTTGTAGGTGGTATAACATCTCCCTCGTTCATGTTGATTTCTTCAAATGGAACTCGACGTACTTTATGAGCTCATTAGTCATTCCTCACTTCCTCTCACTCTTTCAGTCTCTCTCTATACCTTGCATTCTCTCTCAACCTCTCTATGTTTCCTACACAAATTGATAACTCATCTTACTATATAAATTTCCTTTTCTCTATTTTCTCTCTCAATTTAAAAGGCTTTTTAATTATTATAGTATTTAAAAATATATGTAACTTACTTTGTGCAATAGATATAATGAGTTCAATTTTTTAATTTATTGTCATGAGAAAATATTATGAACCTAAAATTGGAAAAAAATTAATATAATAATCGGACTGGATTCGATTCGAACTTAAGAAAAAAAATTCGAACTGGAATGCAATGGATTAAAAAAAAAGTTTGGATCGGATTTGGACACAATTTTCTCAAATCCAAAAAACTTTGTACTGGATTTGAATTTGGCAAAGTACAATCCGGTCCAATCCACTTACACCCCTAACCCCAAGCAAGGGGGCTAATACAATAGTTCATAAGTTGCAAGAGAAATAACAATATCTGGAACATCATTAACAAAATGGCGTTGACAAACTTATTGATTTTTTTAATAAACAAATTAATTTCCGGTAATAAATAATGTTTGCCAAAAATAATTCCTCCATTCAAGCCCATTATGTCTAATATTAATTTTGGACTCCGATATTAAATTGGATTTTTTAACTGGAATAATACAAACTTTGGCCCATTGTCTCGCAATAATACAAACTTTTGATTATTTTTTAATAATACAAACTTTAGGCCAAAATTCCTCTGGTAGGTCAATATGACCTATAACCTACAAAACCGGTAAAAAAAATCAACACTCCCCACCATATCTTACACTCCACCTGAACCCCCCCAAGAACTCCTCCCCAAACTCGAAGAAACACCCCCACCAGTCGGCACCACCAAACCCATAAACCCACAACCACAAGCCAAAACACCATCTCAAGAAGCCATTCAACAGCAAACACACCAAAGTTCGACAATCTCTTCCTTAATCTCGATGGGCCCGTCTAACTCCGTAACAACCTCCTTTCAATTAAAAGCATAGTTTGCAATCAAGTTCTTAATAATACTCTAAACATCAAATGGAATAAAAATCAATTGAAAGATGGATTGGAAAAGGTAGTACCTTTGAAAGTATTAAAGCAACACTACCGGCGGCGGTCCCACAACGGTGGCGACACCACTAACTCGCGACAGAAATCAACAGGAGGTAAGAGAGATAGAAAGAGACACGAACGGGGAAGGAACAGGGGCCACGACAAACGCATCAGCAACGACCAAGAGAAGACGGGAAGCGGCGGCGAGGGGCGAGCACGAGCTCCTCGGCAATGGGCCGAGCAACAACCACCCACAACACCACCTCCACCGAAGGAGAAGAAGAGCGACGGAAGGAAGCACAACAGCGAGGAGGGGTAGGCGTGGCTCCGGCGAGCTTGGAGCCGGCGAGGTAGCAGAGAGGAGGAGAGCAAAGGGAACGAGGGTTTTCACGGAAGGAGAGAGAGATAGGTTGGGGTTTGAGAAAAATGGATTTTGGGGTCAGGAAGCTTTAATGGTGGAAAAGAAGGAAAGAATGAAAGGAAAGAATGGAGGAAAAAGAACCAGAGCAAACAAAGAAGAAGAAGGGAAATAACGAAAAAAAGAGCCACGTCACGGTTTACCACCAACAAGTGACTAACGTCATGACCTTGGAGGAATTTTGGTTAAAAGTTTGTATTATTAAAAAATAATCAAAAGTTTGTATTATTGCGAGAGAACGGGCAAAAGTTTGTATTATTCCAGTTAAAAAATCCTATTAAATTTACATAGGCAACTTTTTTTTTTTCAATTTTGATGCCCTTTAAATGAATCTATCAATGCCTAAATCAATCACTCCCTTGCCTGAATTAAGGTTAAATAGTCATGCTCGAACATGTAAAAATTATGATCACCTAATGTATATCATATAAAAAACTATTGCCACAATTAGTAGTAATTACCTAACAATATTTGATCAACATTTTACGATAAACTAATTTCCTTAAGACGCTTCAAACTACCTTTTTCTTCTTAAGTTTTTTAATCTTTTTATGTGTTGTAAGAAAAAATGGGTTGAAACCTAAAAAGTTAAAATTTTTTCTAATAATATTATCTTAAAAAATAAGCATATTTTTAACCCGAAATTGTTACCCATTTTTTAGAGATCTCTTAACCAAATATATGAGATTTGATTTCATTCTTGTTATATATTTTAGAGATCACACTCATGCGGGTCAAAAATCAACATGCTACGTTAGTATCTTTAAGGTAACTTATTTGCTTCATCAAAGAATATATTGTTTGTAAATAGTGAGCCACTTGTTATTTCATTTTTGGTTTGGCTTATGAAGTTGAAATGATAATGACAAATTTTACTTTATTAGATGGATGCAGTGGAGAGCAAGATGAGGAGATGGAGTTGCAACATGATGGGTCATAACTAACGCCAATTAGCAAATCTCGGCCATAATTTTTTGCCAAAAATTGAGGATCTATTTATAACAAAATTTTGAATCTTGTCACGCCATAATCTTGGAAAAAAGTAATTTTTTTTTTTAAGGGAAGAAAATACATCATTAATAATAAGCCAAACGGCACATACAATGATAACTAAGATCTGAAAAATACAGATTTAGCAAATTGCAACAATTTTCACAATGGAACCAATTAATTTTAAGCATACTCGAGCACAGCTCCAACTCCACCGCTTCAAGCTTGACGCGAGCAGTGTACTTCGATGTCTTTGCATCTTGGAAAAAAGTAATTGATTTGCCAAAAAGGGAATGATTTCTCAAATTAATATTTTTAATATATTATTTTTATTTCTATGACCTTGATGATAGTTGATTGTTGATCAATTAGGAGAACATAGGAGAACTTGATTGAGATATACAAACTGAATAAAAAACCCTTCATAAAAATAATGAAAACGAAAAAACTTCGAAATTAATATTATTAATGTAACATATTTATTTCACTTACATTAAGATCAACCAAATTATTTTATTAAAGCGAATACAATAATATTTAAAAAAAAACTAATACTAATCATTAACTAAATAACGCAACAACACTATATTTTAAAGTGGTAGAACATCTCACTCGCAAAATCCTCTAGTTAGTTTTAGCCATTCTTCTCGACCTTCGCAATAATTTGATTCTTAATTGGTGATAATTGAGAGTCAATATTAGGACTATCAACATCCTTTGCACCAACATCATCCATTTCATGAGCACGCTTTTGAGGTACAATTGAAGTTGCTTCATCTTGACTCATATTAGTGTCCTACAATAAAATAACAAATACAGTTAAGGAATTATAAATATTTATAAGACCAAATTAAATTATTGATCTAAAAATATATATATATATTTCATAACAATAAATATTACCTTTCCCAAAGAGACTTTCTTTACACTCTCTATGAATTAAATTATATATTACTTTAAATTATAGGTTATAGATCTTAAATATATATATTAATTGTACGACTTTGACATGAGTAAGTTCTCTGAATTAGCATGACACGCACCAAAAATTTTGATATCAAATTGTTTAAGAAACCACCTTATAACATAGTTTCCTTTGTTGTCGAAAGGACTTGGAAGCGACAATGCATGATCTCTTGAAAGGAGCCAAAACTTATCTAAAGAAACAGGAGTATCAATAGGTGCCTGTATACAAAGAAAAACAAATTCATGGTCAGCTTAAGAAGATAAATTACAAATTTCACAATATACATGGTGTTACTATTGTTTATACTCTAAACATAAATTGATAATCCTACTGACAGTTAAACATGGCTGCAAAATCCTTTAACGTATAAGTTGATAATCGCGATAAATCACAAAAATTGGATTTAGGGGAAGGATATTAGGGTTTATGGATTTTGATGTTGTAGAATAATGTAAATATAATTAGGGTATTTATAGTGCAATTTTTACTCGGTTTTTTACTCTATTTTTTTTTGAAAAAATTTAATAAAATATCATAAATCATGAATTTCCATATTAAAGATAACGTTTTGCAATTTATGAATGATTGAGATTTAGGTGATCAACTTGCACATGATTTAAGATTGTAATTGATTGACATAAGCATGATTTAAGGAGAGTTCAAAATTTTCGGCCAAAGCAAGTGATAATTGCATGACACGTGCCGATTAATCCTAGTTGGACGCATAGCACGCATAATAGCAATTTATATGGAAAGATTACTATCAAAATCTTTCCTGATGTGAAAGATTACTATCACTCAATTATGTCAAAGCATATAACCGATTTTAGTACATTGCTATCAGTGCATTTAATTGGCTTGGCATTATAAATTTCATAGTTGATCTTTTATGTAAACAATAATTTATGAAAACAGATAAATATAATAACAAATTGGCCATCCAACTTAATACGAAAAAAAAGAGAAATATATGACAAAATTCGACCTCCAAACTAAAACGAAAAATGTAGTATTATTATTTAAATGACATTTAAATCACCAATATTGCGTAATTAAAGGTAATACAATAATATTTAAAAAAAACTAATACCAATCGTTAGCTACATAACGCAACAGAACTCTTTTTGTAGGTGGTATAACATCTCCCTCGTTCATGTTGATTTCTTCAAATGGAATTATGAGCTCGGTGAGGCTCGCAATGAATAAAGTGTAGTATCATATATTCTAGATCAATATAAATTATAGAATCCTTGATTGTAGAAAAAACATACTCCAACATATACCAATTATCCGAATTCAAATCTTCATCCATCGTGACATGTAGGCAAATATGTAATCAACCTATTTTAAAAAATGGACAAATATAATTTCAAATCCTACTATAGCTAAAGAAAAGAGTAATAAGCATCAATTCATATGTAACATTCACTTGAAATTTTTAAGAAATTTAAGAGTAAGACTGTTAAAAAAAAAAAATCTTTCAGTAAGAGAACATAAAGAGGAAATGAAAGAATCTAGTATAAAATTCATAAAGTAGTTGTTTCTAATCGGTGCCGCTATGGTAGTTTTCGTGGTCAGCAGTCACTAACCCCATGTTTCCCAGTTGTGGTAGTTCTGCAAATATTGAAATTCCATCATTTTTTGGCGACGAATTCATCCTTCACTGCCAAATTAAATTTGTGAATGGAGCTAGCAATTGTAGTGACAAACAAAACGAATGGTTTTGAAAAGCCACCATTCCATTTATTATATAGTAGGGGCTAAATCCTTGAAAAACCAAGATCACGGGACAAATCTTTTTTAATGTGGAAATTTTAATGTCAATTGATATCATTATTCTAAGTGCAAATCATCATGTATTAGCCATTGAAGGGAATTCCGAAATCGTTGTTATTTGAATGAGGTAAGAATGTTATTGCTTTCCTTAAACTACTATCAATCAGCTATCAATTTTCCCAAATAGTCATCCGCGTAATTCTGGGGTGAAGAATCAGTTGACGACATGTACAATATGATTAACGCTAAACACGATTTATTTCTATATACTAAAGATTAAAGATTGATTGAATCAATCCCTAAAATCACGTCTTCCAATTTAGGAATGATTTTGATTTAGTTGATCAACTTGCACATGATTGAAGATTGTAATTGATTGAATTTCGAATCATTAGAGGGGGGGGGGTTAAAATTTTCGGCCATAACAATAGATAAATGAGTGACACGTGGCGATTTATCCTAGTTGGACAATGTTTTAGTGAAAAATTTCAACACGTGGCAATACTCTTGTGAGAGTTTCGATTTGAGGGTTAATTCTCGAGAGCAATTTTGAAGCTAACACGTAGGACAAAATTATCAAGGTTTATTAGTGTATATAGATACCACTCAGTTATTAGGCTCGATACCATGTCAAACATGGTTATGATATCATACCCGATTATTTGTAAAATTATTCCATGTATTCAACCCGAAAAATTAAAATTGTCGAAGTATTCATCTAGAGTGTCGAGGATTCGACATGAATTCTTAAAGTAAAATGAGGCCATAGGCTATTCTATCAATCTATCCCAATTGTCATATAACAATTAGCAACAAATGTATATATAGCTAATAAAAGTGAATTAAAGACCAAATTCCCTTCTAAACTCTAAAGCACTCCTTTTCGCATCTGTTGTAATTAAACTAAATAACACTTCTGCTAGAAGTGGCGCGATCTTCAGCGACTTGCAGCAAGGCCATCGTGATCATGCATTGTTAGGCGTCATGGACAGTTAGCTAATTCTATCATCATCAACACGAAAACTGATATTTACATATTATTGCTTGCTTTTGTACTTCCATTGCATGCTTGCTCTCCAACAAAGGCAGACTCACTTTTAGTTGCCTGCAGATTGATACCTTTTTTCTTTTATTTAAAAGGGTTAATTGACTAGAACAACACAAATTATGCCTTAAGTGCATTGAGCAACACAACCTTTGACGGGTGTAGTGCACAGTGGCGGATCCAGGAATTCATGAATGGTGGGTCACTACCGACTACTGACCATGTAATTGTCCAATCCATAATATTTTTTTAAATTCTACTTCAATTATAATCATTTTATGACTAATAATAGGTCAAATTGCAATAAAATACTATCTAAAACATTGTTACAATTGTTCTCGACGAGTTTTCATTTTTTGATACCGATTTGCAATATCATCCATGCTAACCTTTAAAAACAAATCTCTTTCTAGATAAGTAATCAAGCAATCATTTAACATTTGATCTCCCCTTGTATTACACAATTTATCTTTCACTTATGTCATGTCGTAAAATGCTCTTTCTACAGTGGCCGTTGCAACGGGAAGAAACAGTACCAACTTCAAAAGCAAGTAAACCCGATCATGAGCTTCAGATTTTCCCGTCTCAACCAGTTTCATAGAAAGCTCATTAAAACTCTTCAAATTCCAAAATCTTTCATCATCTCTAACAGAGACTATGAAATTCTCAAGTGAAAATTCAAAAAACATCAATTCACTACTTGAAAATTCATTAGGATAGAATTTGGCGAGTTGAATCAATTTTCTCTTGCCGAAGGAAGAAAACCAGTTACCAAGATTAAAGCAAGACATACACAGAAGTAGCTCCTTACTTATATGCGGAAATCGAGTTTCAAGTTCTTGTAATTGCAGATCAATGACACTTAGAAAAACTTCAACTCCAAAATGATGAAGATTCGTCACTTGTGGAGTCTTACCTCTAAATATCCTTCTTCCAGGGGCAAGATATCTCTTCTCCATACTTGGAACCTCAATTTCATATTTCCATAAAAGAAGTGACTTTCTCCATATGAGAATCCCATCCTTCATCTCTCAACTTTTGCAAATTAGACTTGGTTATATCAACCATCGCCATTGCATTTACAATATCTTGATCATGTTTTTACAATGTCACATTTAACTCATTTGTAATTCTAAATATAGCGACTATCAAGTGTGCCACAAACACAAAATCAAATGACATCAACAAGTGTGTAATAGATTGTGCTTTATTTGAATCAATTGTATCAGAAACACTTTTAATTTGATCAAGTGAATCAAGAATTATAGGATATAAATCAAGCACATTCAAGATTGTTTTGAAGTGAGATCCCCAACGAGTGTCACAAGGTCTACCTAAGTCGCGTTCTTGATTTAAACCCATTCCAGCTTCAAGTTCACCCAATGATAATGATTCTACAACTCGTTGTGCTTTTTTATCTCGAAGAAATTCTCTCCTCTTTTGTGAACCTCCCACAAAATTTAAGATAGGTGCAAGTACATCAACAAAAAGCCAACCACAATCTAAATTCTTCTTAGCAATGGCAACTTCTGTCAACTGAAGTTGATGTGCAAAGCAGTGTACAGATTATGCTTGAGGACATTTAGCTAATATTAAAGATTTGAGGCTATTAGTTGAACCTTGCATATTACTTGCCCCATCATAACCTTGCCCCCGAACTTGAGAGAAAGTTCAAGAATACTCCATAAGTAAAGACTCAATAGCCCCTTTAAGAGTCAAAGAAGTAGTATCAAGAACATGCACAACACCAAGGAAATGTTCACACACTTCCACTCTTTTAATTTACCAACATATATCTCAAACAAAGAGCCATTTGTTCCTTATCAGAAACGTCGCAGACTCATCAGCGAGACTAGAAAAATAAACCACCATTAAGATTTTCAAGTACTACTTTAGTGGTCTTTTTTGCATAGGCGTTGATAATATCTTTTTGGACAATCAAAGAAGTTAGTTGACAATTACCAAGGGCCATTTTGAAAACAACTTTAGAATATTCAGCATCATGTTGTGAAAGAAGAGTGAATAGTGCAATAAAATTACCCTTATTCAATTAACTTTCTTTTTCATCATGACCACGAAAAGGCAACCCTTGGAGTAAAAGCCATTGGTTTCAATAGAAGCCTCTAATCGCTTTCAATAGGCAGTCATCCCTTCTTTTGTTTGTTTTGATAAACCGAGTGGTAATGCTATTCTTATGATTTTTGAGAAATTTTATCGCAACCACAACATTGTTGTGAGCACTCATGTGTTTACCTTCATGACCTCTAATTATATCTAATCTATTCCAAGATTTGAAACCATGACCAACGTAACAAAAGCATCACCTCCCGGCGTATTATCATCCTTGAATAAATAACATATGAAACAAAAGTGGTATCCTTCTCAACACTATACTCAAGCCAAGTTTTCCATGTATCAAACCACTCAACATTAAATCGACGCTTTTTTGAGCCCATAAGCGTTTGAGGGAAGACAAAGTTTTTAGGTTGACAAGACCCTCTTTCAATGTATGTTCTCCTTACTACATCTCTATCATTCTTATGAAAATCAGTAATTTTTATCCTTCTTCCCGAGTCTTGTGGAAGATTGGATATATCAAATTCACTTAATCTTTCACCATAAACCTGAGGATGAGATTGTCCATCTTAATTTTGAGGGAAATCACGTGATGGAAAAGAATGTTGCTCACTTGCGTGATGGGGAGGATTTTGTTCATTGGCTTGAGTTGGAGGATTTTGTTCATTGGATTATATTGAGAAGGGGGAGAATTTTGTTCATTGGTTTGAGTAGGGGGAGGATTTTGTATCGGAGAAGGATTTAGAGCAGGTATTGGTGTTGTTTTAATAAAAAAAAAACTTGAGATATTTGGTTGCATTTTCTTTCTTTTCATTCTGAAATTTAAATTACAATTTTAAATTAGGTACAATAATTAAATTTGTCAAACATATCAATCAAATTCACTTAATCTATTCCAATTTTATCTCATATATATCCATTATGCATAGATACTAAATAATTTCACATTATAGGGAAATCCTATCCATCTTTAACTAATTTTACCAGCACATAAAACACATAAAACCAGAGGCTCATTCATGGCCTCCCTGAAAACTTCACATGATAGGTCAAATTCTAAAAAACCTAAAACAAGGGTTTTAGTGTATTACCTTAACACAATCAATTAAACCTTCAAAGCTAATCCAATGCTCATAGTCACCATTCACCAATTGCTTCTCAAATTGCTTCTTGTCAACCTACATAGTAAAAGATTGCCTTAATCAATATGGCATACAATGCAAGGAGATTGGGAATATGATCAAATTACTAGAATTTTTTAATTGTCTATCTAGTAGAAAGAATAATTAATTAGGCCATACTTGGATTAGTGAATTTGATCAAACTAGAGGTCGATGATCCATCAGATGTTATGGCCAAAAATCGCACCAAATTGAGCGAGCACCGAGCAGTGAGACGACTGGCGAGCACTGAGCAGTGAGGCGACTGGCGAGCACCGAGCAGACGACAAGACCCTCACCAAGCACCGAGCACCGAGCTTTCGTTAGTTGCATGCGGAAACCACGGAGAAAGAAGTTAGGCCCTGTTCTTTTGAACTTATTTTTGGCTGAAATGAACTGAACTGAAATAATAATAATGATAATAATAATAATAATAATAATAATAATAATAATAATAATAATAATAATAATAATAATAATAATAATAATTATTAATTATAAATAATAATAACTAATACTATATAAATAATTATAATAATTATTCATAATAATAATTAATATTAATAATGAATATTTATACTAATAATAATAATTACTATTATTATTATATAATAATAATAATTATAATAATAATAATAATAATTAATATTAATACTAATAACAATAATAATTATTATAATTATTATATAATATAATAATAATAATTATTATAATAATTAATAATTATTATTATTAATAATAGTAATAATAATTAATAATAATTGTAATAATAATAATAATAATAGTAATAATAATAATAATATTAATAATTAATAATAATTCATATTAATACTACTACTAATAATAATAATTAATAATAATAATAATAAATAATAATAATAATACTAATAATAATAATTAATAATAATAATTATTATTAATAATAGTAATAAATAATAATAATAATAATAATAGTAATAATAATTAATAATAATAATAATAATAATAATAATAATAATAATAATAATAATAATAATAATAATAATAATAATAATAATAAACTGAACTGAACTGAAGATAAGTCCAAAAGAATAGGGTCGTAGAGGATGATAGGAAGAAGAAGACTAGAGAGAAGAAAGTTAGAGGATGAGAGGAAGGAGAAGACTGGACAGAAGAGAGTTAGAGGATGAGAGGAAGAAGAAGACTGAAGAGAAGAGTAGGGAAGGAAGGACGGCGCGGTGGACTGAAGAGAAACCTAAAAAATTTTGAATATTTTTTTTTCTCGGGGAATGGTGGGTCACGTGACCCACCATGACTAATGGTAAATCCTACCCTGGTAGTGCGTAGCACGAACTTTAATACAATAGCATAAATGTGATCGGAGTATGGAGATGCCACTGGAATTATGGAATCTTCATTATTTTATTCTCTTATTTTCTTTTTCCTTTTTTCCCTCAATCTTCTTCTTTTTTCTTTTTCTTTTCTCTTTTTCTTCTCTCTCAACTTCTTTATTCCTCTTCCCCCCACCCACAGGAAAATTTCCCCACCCCACCACTACTCACCAGAAACTACCACTTTCTCCTCCACCCCAACCCTGTACATTTGGCTGCAAAAACTCATTTACATAATTTCCAGTAGCTTCTTCCTTATATTTTGTTCTTATCACCAATCTTACTGAATTTTGCTTTTATGTTATGTCTACCTTGCTTTAAGGGGAAAAATATACTACTACCTTTTGTTGATGGACTTTAACCCCTTTCTTTCCATTATATATTATCTCTTCCACTTACTTCTTTTGTTTGGGATTGTTTCACAGGAAAATATACAAGGTACATGCTATAACCATACATGGACATCTACAATTGATAGGGACTAAAACTATTATGTATTGTCTTACAGATAAAGATAACAAAGTTAAAAGTTAGAACTTGAATATACTTGCAAAGAATTTTTTTTTTTTACTCAAATAACATGCTAGAAACAAGTACAGAAAAACGTTTTAGAGAGAGAAAACGCTCCCTAGTTTTCCTCTGCCATGGCGGGAAAGCAAGGGGGTCAGAAGCGTGGAATCTCGTCGAAAATTAAGAGAGATCTACTGGTGCAAGCGTTGAATAAACCGAGGGGCCCTTAGTCTGTTTCGCAAGCTAAGAAACACAAGAAGTCATGGGAATAAAAGCAATGGAGTTCGGGAACTTTGAGGTGGGGGAAATTTTGACTCCGCAAGAATCAATTATCCAGCTACGTCAACAGTTTGAGTTGAATCGTACTTTCTCAGAGTGGATGACTTCAATTCATCATCCAGAGCGGCAATCGGCACGGATTGATTCAGGTAATCCAAACCCGATTCCAATATTGCAGCAGTTTAATGAGGTAAATGAAAATCTGGATGAACCGATTAATCATAAGATTCAAATTGACCTAGATGATATTCAAGAGGAGGTTGATTATTGGAATTCTGCGATTATATGCCATGTTTTAGGTGCTAACCTTCCTAGTATGGTAATGGAAGGATTTGTTAGAAGGATTTGGAGGAATTTGGGAGTAGACAAGGTTGCAATGGTTGAAAAAGGAATTTTCATAGTGAGATTTAGAAGTGGAAAATAGGGATAAGGTGGTGGCTGGGGGTTATCCTTTCTTTGATGGTAAACCGGTCATGGTGAAGGCTTGGTCACAGGATATTGATTTTAAAAGGGATGAAGTGAGGAAGCTGCCAATCTGGATTCATCTTAACCTTAATTTCAAGTATTGGGGCCAAGGGTGTTTAACCAAGATTGTTAGCAATGTATGGAGATTTTTAAAGGTTGATGATGCCACGCTGAAACGAGAGAAATTACAGTATGTGATCAGAGTGTTAGTGGAGGTGGAAGTGTCTCAAAACTTCCATGATGAGATATGGTTTGAGAATGAAAAAGGGATTGATACTGCAGTCTAGGTGAAGTATGATTGGAAATCTTCATTTTGCATGACATGTATAGTTTTTAGGCATGAAACACAGCAATGTAGGAAGCAAAGACATCAAATATGGGTGCCTAGGAATGTTCAGAATAAGAATGCAGAAGTTGTGGTTGTAGCTCCTTCTGTACATGTTCCTGAGGTTCCAAAAAATGTTCAAGTGGATGCAGAGGGTTTCCAAATGGCACATAAGAGGGTGAGAAGGGCTAATAGCCCAATTACTCGAACAGCCATAAGAAACTCATTCAATGCTCTTGATGTAGACACAGGGGCAAATGATGGAGGTCAAGGGCAAGTATGTGGTCACCAAACTGGTGAACAGGTGGAAGGAGAGATGGATCTCTCCTCACCAAATGGATAAAATATGTTCCTGGAATGTTCGGGGACTTAATAGTCCTAGGAAACAGAAAATGGTGAGAGACTTTCTTCACCAACATTCTGTGGGGATAGTAGGTCTGCTGGAAACCAAGGTTAAGATTGCAGCTATGGGCAAGCTTTACCAGGTAATGTTTAATACATGGTTTTACTTCGAATTCTTCGTTTCATAAAGGAGGTAGAGTGGTTATGGCGTGGAATCCTGGAGTTTTTGATGTTGATATTAGAGGGGGTGCTAGTCAGTGGCTTCATTGCATTGTGTCTCCTAAAAATGGAAATCCTAGTTTTGATTGCACTTTTGTATATGCGTTTAATGATAGAAATGAGAGGGAGGTTTTATGGAAGGAATTGGAGGATATGTATACACATATTAAAGGTCCATGGTTAGTTTGTGGGGACTTTAATTGTGTTTTGAATTGTGATAAAAGAATTGGATCACAGGTGAAAAGTTGGGAGACAGAACCTTTGAGAAGATGGATGACTGTTTGTGATCTTCATAACATTAATAGCACTGGAAATAGATTCACATGGAATAATAAACAAGAGGGAGGTGCTAGGGTATTCTCTAAAATTAATAGGGTTGTAGCTAATCAATTATGGGAAGATGATTACCCAACAGCTGGAGTTGCGTTCCTGAATGAGGGAGAATTTGATCATTCTCCAGCTCTCATTTCAATTCATCCAAATAGTGATAATGTAAAAAGCCTTTCAAGTATTTCACCATGTGGAAGAGTTCTAGTAAATTTGAGGAGGTGATTAAAAAGGGGTGGAGTATTCCTGTTGAGGGTAATAAAATGTTCCATGTGACTTAGAAGTTAAAATATGTCAAAAAGGAACTTAAAGAGCTGAATTAAAGTGGTTTTCTGGATTTACAAGCTAAGGTGATAAAAGCAGCTTCAACCATGGAGGAAATTCAAAATAAACTGCATGCTAATCCTGGTGATATAGAGTTTCCAAATGAAGAGCTTGATGTGGTAAATTAAAGGACTATAAGACTAAACATTCAACTTATATGTCTTTTTTAAAACACAAAGCAAAGGTCTCTTGGCTCAGAGATGGCGATGAGAACTCCCCATCATTTCATCAAAGCATTAGAAAGAGAAGGGTCCAAAATTCAGTTTGTGGGATTTATAATATGAAGGAGGAATGGCAGGACTCAAGATCAGAGAGTTAAGGATGCTTTCTTAGAGTATTACCATGTGTTGCTTGGTAGTTCTGCGAATTTAGAGGCCCCTTTGAACACAACAATTGTTAGAGAAGGAAATGTACTCACACAAGCTCAGAAAGATAGCTTGTTAGCCCCATACACTGTTGTAGAGGTTAAACAAGCTATGTTTTCTATTGATGGCAACAAGGCACCAGGCCTGATGGCTTTGGTAGTTTCTTCTTCAGAGACACTTGGCATATCATTGGAGCTGAAGTAACTGCAGTTCTAGAGTTTTTCCCAACATGGAAGAATGTTAAAGGCTCTTAATACAACATGGCACTTAATACACTACTGTAGAGGTTAAACAAGCTATGTTTTCTATTGATGGCAACAAGGCACCAGGGCCTGATGGCTTTGGTAGTTTCTTCTTTAGAGACACTTGGCATATCATTGGAGCTGAAGTAACTGTAGCTATTCTAGAGTTTTTCCAACATGGAAGAATGTTAAAGGCTCTTAACACAACACTCATCACTCTCATTCCAAAGAAGGTGTGCCCAAAAAATGTAATGAATTTCGCCCAATTAATCTCTTGTTGCAACACTTTATATAAATGTATTACAAAGATGATTTGTAAAAGATTGAGATTAATTTTGCCTCATATTATTGAAGATACTCAAGAGGCTTTTGTAAATAGTAGACATATCGTGCATCATATTAAGATTGTGCAAGATATTGTGAGGCATTATAATAGGAAATATGCTAAACCTAGTTGTATTATTAAGCTGGATATGCAAAAAGCTTATGATACAATTAACTGGGTTTTCCTCAAGGATATGTTGTTGGCCTTAGAATTCCCTGAGAGTTTTGTTAATATTGTAATGGAGTGTGTGTGCACTCTAAAATTCTCTCTGTTGATTAATGGTGAAATGAATGGTTTCTTTAATTCAAAGAGGGGACTGAGGCAAGGAGACCCTCTCTCTCCCCTTCTCTTTGTAATCTGCATGGAGTATCTTGCTAGGATACTAGTGAAGATGAGTGGACTTGAACAATACCATTTCCATCCAAGATGTCAAGCTGTGAAGCTCACCCATTTAAGTTTTGCAGATGACCTGATATTATGCTCTAGAGGTGACTATGCTTCAGTTCATATGTTGTTGAGAGCCTTTAAAATGTTATCAGATTCTTCTGGTTTAAAAACTAATGCTTAGAAGTCTTCATTCTTTTACTGAGGGATGGATACAAATGATATTACAAGAATTCAACAAGTCTCTGGTATCCAGAGGGACTACTTGCCTTTTAGTTATTTGGGAGTGCCCATTTACTCTAAAAGAATTTCAGCTGCCCAGTGTGAAAGTCTAATAGAGAAAATGACTAGTAAGATAAGAATTTGGAGTTCCAGGAATATATCTTATACAAGGAGTGTTCAATTGATATACTATGTTCTTATGAGCATACATGTATACTGGGCTCAGATTTTTATTTTGCCTAGTAGTGTTATTCATGATATTGAGCAAGTCTGTAGAGCTTTTATGTGGTCTGATAATTACTTCTCTTCCAAAGGTGGCTATGTGGCATGAAAGGAATTATGCAGCAGCAAAAGTAGAGGGGGGCTGGGTTTTAGAGATGTAAATAAGTGGAATATGGCCAGCCTGAGTAAATATGTGTGGGATATAGCCACTAAGAAAGACATTGTCTGGGTGAGATGGATTCATGCAGTCTATATTAAGGATGGAGATTGCTGGGACTATACACCATGTAGTGGTAGCAGTTGGTATTGGAGACGCATATGTGCTGTGAAGGAACAATTGAAAGAGTTTTATAGTAGGCAGGATATCATAAATATCCAGCACTACTCAATACAAAATACTTATCAGCAGCTAATTGATCCTAAGGAAATGGTAAATTGAGATAACTACGTTTGGAATAGATTGAGTGTGGCTAAACACAAGTTTATTAACTGGTTGGCTATGAGGGGAAGGCTTCATTCTGCAGCACGTATTGCAATGTTTAACAAAATTGCTCCTACGGATTGCTGGTTCTATGGTTGGGGAAATGAAGACCAAACTCATCTACTGTTTAGATGTTGTTACAGTAGACAGATACTGTCTCACATCAAGAGTTGGATGGAGATAAATACTCCTCTGGTTGAAATTAGTAGCCTGTTCAGATTGATAAGTACTCGTGGCAGAACAAAGTTTCAGAGAGCAGCTTGTCATGCTACAATTGCGGGAGTGGTGTATGGTATTTGGCAAGCTCGAAATGAGAGCAAATGGAACATGCAAGTCCCTACAGTTCAGCACATGGTCCAGGGGATAAAAAAAATGTAAGAAGAAGAATATTTATAGTTCTTCCTAGGTAAATTTCAAGAGTAGATAGAAATTGGTTCTACACTTTATAGTTGGTGTGTTGTATAGATAATTGTGTTGAACAATTTCAAGAGGGAGGGGTCCAACCTAGTTGGTTTGTTCCCTCTTGATTTTGTGTTTAGGTTGTAATGGTTTGTGGTGGAAATATACCTTTTAATTACTTAGTAAAAAAAAGAACAAGTACAAGATTGTAGATGTGGAAGCTCTGATTTTTAAGAAGCTCCGAAGCAGCTGTGGAAGAAGAGGCAGTAGTGTAGGAAATCTGTTCTAGGGGTGAAGGGGTGGGATTTTCCATTGGGAGGTGGGTTTTCCGGCGGGCAAAGGTTGGGAAGGAAAGAGAAATCTTGCAGAGGGTTTGTCGGGTGGGGGTGGTTTCTACTTATCAGGGGCTAGGGAAGGGGATGAGATTGGTGTCGAGGGTGGGGAGGAGTGGTAGTTTCCGGTGGGTAGCTATGGTGGGGGAGGGGAGGTTTTCTGGTGAGTGAGGAAAGAGGAATAAAGAGGAAGTTGAGAGAGAGAGGGAAAAAAAGGAAAAAAGAAAAAAGAGAGAGCGAAAAAAAGGAAAAAGAAAAGAAACTGATAAAATAATGAAGCTTCCATAACTCCGGTGGAATCTCTGTACTCCAGTCACATTTATGCTATTGGTTGCACCTCGTGTTAAAGTTTGTGCTACGCGCTGAACCTGTCAAAGGTTGTGCTGCTCAGTGCACTTGAGATATAGTTCGTGTTATTCTAAACAATTAACCCTTAGAGTACTATCTAACAAGATATTGTATAGTTTAGTAAAGTTTTGGAAATTTTGTTAAAAAATTATTCAAACGTGTAACTTTGTCCAGATAGTTATTTGCACTATTAGAAAAGTTTTTGAAACAATATTAGTATTTATTAGAAATATAGATGAAATTGATGTACAGTGAGTGACCGGCTAGTTCTTCCTATTAAGTATTCGATACGATTTTCTACAAGTTATTGACCGACTCACTAATAAATAACAATACGATTCACAATAAAACCTACTAGATACGAAGAAGAAGAAAATAGTCTTGGTTACTGTGAAGAAACTATTCTAACAAGAGTTTGTATACTTTTTTCCCTCGCAAAATGTGACTTTATGTTTCAGCATCCCAACCGAGAGCAACACGGAAATAATGCATTCATATATATTCTAGTGTAAATACGTTTATACTCCACAACTCCTACAAATTTATACTCCATATATATACAATTAACTCATTTTACTATAAATGTTCCAGCAATCCTCTGCTATATATAGTATAAATGCTTTAGAAAATGTCAATATGCAAAAACAAAACCTACCAAACTTATATGTAAATAAAAAGTATAATAAAGATTGAATTGTCACTTTGTATAACATTCTTTACAAAGTTTTCAATTGTGACCGCCTTGTATATTTTGCTCATTTCAAGATCTAATAAAATATATCCTCATTCATAATAAGATAAATATTAATCTAGATAACCTGTTAGATATTTGTAACAAATGCTTAATTCATACATCATCTAAGGCTCAAATCGGACCAAATTTTATTATGTGACCATATATATCGGTCCTTAAAAGTGCAAATGATACGATGCCAATGCTTTTGAAAAGTAGACTTTTGTAACTTTCCAAAAAAATATAATATGAGCCTTAACTTCATGAAACCTTTGGATTAAAAGTTGTGGGATCATACACTAACCACAAGAACATAGTACGAAATCCAGGAGGCTCTCTCTCTCTAAACCCCCCCCAAACCCTAAAACACACTCGCCACAACCCCCAAACCCTAGCGGGCTCGACTGTCGCGTGAGCCACCGCAGGCTTGTCACGCCGGCAATCGAGCCCCGTCTTCTTCCTTTTTAGGTTTTCTTTTGTGGTCACGGTTCTGGGCTAGCTGGTGTTCCCCCATCCCCATCGCTGCTGGTGTTTCGCACTCTCCCGTCGTCGTTGGTTCTTCCCCCTCCCCCGTCGTCGCTATTGCGTAAGTCCTCCTCCCGTCGTCGTCTCTGGTGTTCCCTCTCGTTAGTTCGTCGCGCCGGTCCCCCCGTAGCGTTTAGGCTTCCCCGTCCCTTATTCCCTCGCTATACTTGTCGAGTCCGGGCCTCCCCTCCCCTTTCCCCCTGTTCTCGTCGGGAATCCCCGCCCCTCTTCCCTTGTTTCCGGTTGGGCCTCCCTGTCCCCTTCCCCCCTTTGTTATGTCGGGCTTCCCTATCCCTTCCCCACTGGTTTACGTCGGGCCTCCCTTTCCCCTTCCCCTTGGTTGTTAGTCTCCCTACGTGGGTTAATTGTAAGGGTGTTTATCAGTATTTTCAGTATGTTTATCAGTTTTTTCAGTATGTTTCTTAAAAGTTTAGGAGTCACTTGGTTGGATAAGGCATGGGGATTCATAACAGTAGAATTTGTGGTTTTTTTGGAATTTGTGATGTGGATACAGGTGAATCAAGTGGATTGTGCGCGTGGTCGAGGCGATGCACGTTTTTCATGGTTGAGATCTTTGTTTTCCGGTTTCGCAAACCGGCGAAGTGTTCGCGAGCTCACTTTATTTAGCTCTCTCCCTAGCTTGGCATTGATCTTTATGATCCTTGCCTTGACAAAATCAAATCTGAAGGCGGCACACCAGTTGCATCTGGTGGTTTTCAGCACACCCACTCAACAGCGTTTCTCCCTTCTATTGGAGAAACCTGCAATACTCTCGAGCGAGAGTACTGAGTCATCAAGGAATGTGACTCTTATTAGGATCATGAGCCAAAGATCCCAAGCAATAGAGGTTTGTTGGGATTGCTCATGCGGCGAGGTTCAACGCTCGTCGTTGGTTGTTCGTTATCCGAATCGTGAACGACAATCGCTTCTCTCACCACTGTCATTAGCCATACAATTTTTAACTCCACCATCACTAGCATTGACCAGCGATGCCCTCCGTCACATGCGACTCTTTATCGTTTTTTATTGGTTTTGTTTTCTATGTATTGTAAGAGCTCTTAAAGCTTCTTTAGGTTCGTTTGGTTGTCTTCGCTTTGGTTGTATTAGCATTAGGATGTACTTCCTCTTTTAATTAATGTACGATTTCTCGTTGTCAAAAAAAAAAAGTTGTGGGATCGAAAGATATATCCACAGTCGCGTGACTTATGTTGTGACTCAGTGCTTTGTTTCTAAGCTAAATTTTGCGTTTTGTATTAATAAGAGATTTCACATTAGACGGTTACGTAGCCAAATCGTAGAAACTACAGTCTCTAAACTCCTTCCAAGCATATCAAACCACCTCCAAACACATTAAGTCACTTTAAAATTATAGGAACATATAGATGTATATATATAGATTAATTTGAGGAAACTATTTTCTAACATCTAACATAGCATCACATGCAAAATGAAAAATCTTCGAAATCCAAAACAAGAATCGAAATAATGTTCTTTGTGATAGCAGGAACATAATAATAATTATTAAGTTATAAAACTAATCCTGAAGGTAAATGTAGACTATATACTCCCACTGCTAACGTAGCAACTCTTGCTCCATTGCCAACGTGAAGATCTACTTCTCCCTTTCCTTATATTCTACTTCTTTTAAGGCCTTGCATATTACAGATAATGTGCGAACCACAAACGGTATCAAATACCCAAGAACCACAAGTCGCTAAGTTAACTTCTATAAAATATATATATGAAGTAGAAACTCCTTTCATCTTATTCTTCAGATATTTGGAGCAACTACTCTTCCAATGACCAACTTTGTTACAGTAGTAACAACAATGCTCAACAACAACTTTTGGTTTTTGTGTAGTCTTTTGCTTTTCAGAAGTTTCAGACTTGGCAACTAGTTTGCTTTATTTTGTCCTTCTTATTAGCAATCCCTTTTTTTTAGCAATTTTCCTTTACTAACCATAAGAACATCCTTATGTTCTTGACCTGGCTTGTTAGGGATGTTAATCTCGACCTGATTTAGCAGTCCATGCATCTCTTGCAAGGGTGCTTCCTCTCCTTGCTTGTGAAAGTTTATGAACTTTTCAATTCTGAGAACGATTCTCATATCCCTTTCATTTGCAATAAAACATTCGAGATTCAGTTTGTCCTTCGCAAGGACGGAGCAAAAATTACAAGTAGAGTTGTAGTTGTTGTAGTTGTAGTTGTTGTTGTTGTTGTTGTTGACATGATTTCTACAACAAATAAGAAAGCAAGAATTTAATGAATGTTTATCAAAAACAGTAATTAACAAATTTTAATCAACTACAACTTTTTATTCAAAATGAAAGTCCCCTATTGAATAAAGAAATAACCAAGATCCCCTCCCACTATAATTAAAAGGACTTTGGCCCTCCCTTAAATGTATAATAATTAATAGCTGAGGTAAGTAAACATTTTACTAAGGCAAAATTGGTCTCAATACCACAAACTATTATGCGGGTGCACCCAACGCCACCAACTTTGACTAGTAGCCAAAACACCACAAACTATTAGCCTGGGTGCAGTGAGAGTCATAAATAACGCTTAAGCTAACTTTTCTCGACACATGTTCACGTGATGTAGATAGGCTTCTAACCAATGAAAATATAGGATAAATGGATGAAAAAGGGGAAAATGGTAAAAAATAAATTAATACAGATTCCTAGCCGACGGCAAGAAAAGTTACCTCCGACGTCATTTATGACACTTGCTGCACCCAAGCCAATAGTCTATGGTGTTTCGGCTACTAATCAAAGTTTGTGGTGCTAAGTGCACCTGCGCCGTAGTTTGTGGCGTTGAGGCCAATATTACCTTTTACTTATTATAACTAATTATAATTCTTGGTAGACAAATTAACAACTCCTTGTTTACTCATATCTCTTAGCTTCAAAACCCAAAATTTTTTATTTTGATGATTTTGTTGAGTTAAACCAGCCATTAACTTGTTAGTTTAAAAAACTACCCTATTATCCCCAAAATTATGAATAACATCCTGCTTTAGTAGAACCTATTACTCATGATCTAAGACTTTATAGGTGTTTTTGAAAAAACAATTAAAACTCGATATTGCTTTTGGGGACCTAAGTTTACTAATATGGTCAATCAAAAGTGAACACATAAATTAACTAATTAACCACATGAAAAATTAGAAGCAAGCATTTAAAACAAAATATATGCTAATGCTAATAAAAGCAATAATTAAAAAGAATGATCTAGTATGACCCCTAAACTTAGGAAAACTAATCTTCATGAATCTTCCCTTGAATCTCCATGGATCACCATCCTTGAAACTCGTTGGATCCTTATGCTTGATTACATAATTTGAACTAATGAATAATTTGAAATTTACAATTACAAAATCGTATTTAATTTACATTCAAATTTAACAATAAGCAGATCGTATTTAATTTACATTTAAATTTAATGATACGCGAGATCGTATTTTCTATCCTAATTTGGACCATACTAGTCATAACCTACAAAATATAATATCATTCATATTACATTAAACATCCACGCATTTATAATATCAAAATGATATAATTACACACTATTTACATATTAACAACTAATAAGCAAAAAAAAACCTTTCCATAATAAGTATAAAACTTAACCAATTTAAGCTGGAAATTATTTAGGAAACTTTACTATTTTTATTCAATTACTCATCTAAATATGACATTAATCAATATTAATCACAAATTTGGATTAGAGGAAACTTTGGTTTTATGCTCAACATTAATATCTGAATTTTCTCAAAAGAATTTTTTTTATTAAGATTGGAGGTATGACCAACAACCAAGCTGCCAGCCAAACCCCAACCACGAACACGCTGCACGGTACATCATACACTCGTTGGAACACTAGCCATCACATCCACTCTCCAGCCAGCAGTCGAGATCGTCGACCGGTCCAGTCACTTCGCCCCTCCCCGGCCTTGCTGGTCATCCCTTAGCTTGCCGCCAGCACCCTCAGCAAGCTCGTGGCTGTGCACGTTTAACGTGCACTGCACGCGTGGCTGCCGCCAGCTCCGCCTCTTTGGTAACTATCCGTCTGCCACCGTGGTTCCACTGCACTAGTATGGTTGATATTCCTTTTTAAATTTGTGCAACTATTTATATTAAATTTAAACTAATCTTTATCCAACAATTTGTTTAAAGAATAAGGATTTTAATTAGGTTTCAAGAATCTGAAAAATTAGGGAAGAAAAATTAAATCATTCAACAAAACTCAAGCGTAATTTTAAGTTTCTAAAAATTTAGATTTCAATTCATAATCTTAATGAAACATTAAATCTAACAAGAATTGAAAATTAGGGTGCAAATATCATATATTATCCTAAAAATTGAGACAATAACAATTATTTTCCAAAAAAAATCAAATTTAATTATGAGGGTGATCTATTGAATTATCATAACGAATAAAATCAAATATATTTATTGTTATCCTTAAAATTTATGAATAATCTAATTAAACATAAAAAATAACTAAATTCACAAATAATATGGCAAAAATTAGAAAATTATTTTCTGCCATCATATTAATTTATATCTTTGTGGGTGATGATCATTAGATTTATTTAACAGATTAAAAATCAAATCTTTAATTGTTAACAAATTATTCTAATGATTAATCTAATTAGTCACCAAATAATTGTAAATCTAACAAATATATTCTTTAAAAATCCGAAAATTATTGTGAAAATCACTCTTAATTTTGTCCTTAAAATAAAAGAATACGGATCTTTTATAATCTTATTTTGAGCATAAATCAAATATTTCTAATTTTCAAACAATTAATATCATATATCAATTATGCAAATTCAAGCCATAAATAACCCCCCCTAATTGAATCAAAATAACGAATTTGCATACAAAACATAATCATATGATATTATATAATGTAATTAGGCAAAATTGATACCACTGTAGTAACATATAGATTTATTTATAGCGGAAGTTCAGGAAACCATTTCCTAACATCTAACATAGGATCACATACATATATAATGAAATACATGAATCAATCAATAAGGATTATTTGTAGAGTGATTTTCCTTAAGTATGCAAATTTCGAAGATCTGAGAGCCCAAAGTGTTGCTCTTCTAAACAATCCATGATCACCAGTTGAACACCACCGTCTGCTAAAACATAAGAGTAAAACTCTTGCTTTTTGGTGGTATAGGCGCCGTCTATAGGGGAGGGTTTAGGGTTTCTCTAGTTATCTCTTTTGTGAAATATACTGCTTAATGATGTGTTTTCTAAACCCTAATATTATACCATATATATAATAGAAGAATCTTAGGCAAATTAGGAGAACTAATTCTCTTCACTTTCCCTTTTTGGCCAGTTAACTCAAGCCCATATTGGGCCTTGTGTTACTTTGTCTAACTTGTGCTACAATGTGTGACCTTATATAATTTACATATTTTAGTTGTAGGCCCAATCAATATTGTCCTACTAATTCCATTTATTCTATAGCTAGCAAACAAATATATATGATTACTAAAATAATTAACTTAATTATCTTCATAATAATGCCTATTTATATTTAGGAATGGCAGAGGACATAAACTTTCAAAAACTCCATCTAGTTATCTTAAAAACCCATCAAATATTTTCCAAAGTTGATCAAATTTCATTTGAAGACTTTTCAATCTCAACACACGAACACTTATACCTTATACCTACCTTCACCCCCAGATCCAAATACATAATTAATGTGCGTTTTCTTCAGCTTATGATATGAACTGAACTCGCTAAAACATAAAGATACATACATACTTACCCTACATAGATGTATTTCCACATGTGTACCTATACAACTACTACTATAAATACATGAGTATAAGACATATGAGGGAGCTAGGCTGATGGAAACTGGACCAAATCGTTTGTCCAGATTCGTGTACCTTTATTTTTGCCACTCAATAGTACATATTGCTCCACATAATCATTTGTAAGTTCTATTGACTATCAATCTAGAAATAATAGCAAACAATAATAGAACAACAAATAACAAAGCAAGAAAGAACACACAAGAACTTTTACATGGAAACCCAAGAACTGGGAGAAAAACCACGAATATGCACTAGGAATCGATGAATGTTCAAGAAAGGTTACAAAAGCTCTCCAAGATCTCTCTCTAACTTTTCCTCTCTTGAATCTGAGAATAATAATGAATCATCAAGTAGTTATGGCAATACGTTAAACCTAAATATAACTTAAAACGGGAAATCGCCCCTTCTGCGTGAAATAAACCTCCGCCCGATCGGGTCGGGCGACATCCGCCCGATCGAGCGGTTAAACGCCAAAACAAATCTGCTCTCGGGCCCGATCGGGCGACCTTCGCCCGGTCGTTCGCCCGATGAAGTCGGTACTTCGCCCGATCGGGCGCCTAGCTTCAATGCGCCTACGAAGAAGATCGACCCCGCCCGATCGGGCGACACTGCCCGACACGATCGGGCGGGCCTGCAGATCAGCCGATTTACGCCAAAATGAGCTTCACGCAACCTCATCTCCACACTATACACACATTGAGCTCCATATGACATCATATACCCAACAATCTCCCACTTGGAGATAGGTGTAAGTGAAGAATAACTTATACCATCATCATCTTTTCATTCATCTCAATTCCTAAAGCACCACCTTCATCAGCAATTACCGAAGGCCAACTAAGGTTCGGCACAACCTTAGTTTGTCACAACTCACACTCTTAGTGAGCATATCTGATGGGTTCTTAGCACCCAACACTTTCTCCAGACACAACACATTCTCCTCCACTAAACTCCTGATGTAGTGAAAGCGCCGACGAATATGTTTGGTCCTACAATGATACATAGGATTCTTAGCCAAATGCACTGCACTTTGACTATCACTGTAAAGTACCACTTTCTCCTGTTTAATGCCCATCTCTTCAAGAAAACTGATAAGCCATTCCATCTCCTTACCTACCTCAAACAGAGCCACATACTCAGACTCTGTAGTAGACAGAGAGATACACTTCTGTAACTTGGACATCCAGCTCACTACAGTACAACCAACAGTAGAGACATATCCAAACGTGCTTTTGCTAGTATCGATATCTCCACTGAGATCAGCATCAACATAACCCTCAAGCTTCACTCCTTTCTTCCAAAAACAAAGCCCCATACTTGAAGTGCCCTTCAAGTACCTTAGTAACCACTTCACAACATCCCAATGTTTCTCACCTGGATTAGAAACAAATCTACTCACAACTCCCACTGCAAAAGTAATGTATGGCCGTGTGCAAACCATGGCATACATCAAGCTACCAACTGCCGAAGCATAGGGAACAATGGCCATCCGCTCCTTTTCTTCTTCTGTAGTTGGTGAGTGCTCCCTTGTCAATTTGAGGTAGCTAGGAAGCGGCGAATTTCTGGGTTTTGCATCTCCCACATTAAATCTCTTAAGTACCTTTAGAATGTAATCTTCCTAAGACAACTTCAACATGCCAGTAGACTTGTCCCTGAAAATTCTCATACCTAAGATTTGTGTGGATTCACCCAAATCCTTCATCTCAAATTTCTGTGACAGTTTTCCCTTCACACTATTTATCACCTCCATGCTCGTACCAGCAATCAGCATATCATCAACATACAAAAGTAAATAAACATAGTCATTTACATACCTCTGAAAATAGCAACAATGATCGCTATCAGCTCTCTTGAACCCGCTGCTACACATGAAAGTGTCAAACTTTATGTACCACTGTCTAGAAGCCTGCTTCAATCCATATAAGCTCCTCTTGAGCTTGCACACCAAATTTTCTTTTCCCCGAACTTTAAAGCCATCTGGTTGCTTCATGTAGATCTCCTCATCCAGATCACCATGTAGAAACGCGGTCTTTACATCCATTTGTTCTAAGAACAGATTTTCAGCAGCAACAATAGCCAACAAGATAAGTATAGTAGTCAACTTTACAACAGGAGCAAATATCTCGTTGTAGTCAATGCCCTCCTGTTGTAGGAACCCCTTTACTACTAACCTCGCCTTATACCTGACACTCCCATCAGGCTCTTTCTTCAATCTGAAGATCCACTTGTTGCTAAGTGCTCTCATTCCTGCAGGTAATGCAGACAACTCCCATGTCTGATTCTTTTCCAGGGACTGCATCTCATCTTTCATGGCTAACTCCCACTTAGATGAGTCAGTCGAATTTATTGCTTCTTCAAATGATTCTGGTTCACCTGCATCAGTTAGTAGCAAATAAAGCATAGAAGGGGAATATCAATTAGGTGCTTTGGACACCCTTGCGGATTTTCTCAAGTCAACTTGAGAGACTATTCTCCCTGTACTAGAACTGGAGCCTCTTGGTGGTGTGACAGTAGCACCATCTGAATTACCTTGTTGTGAGTTATCTGACTCATCTGAATCAGACCCTGCATGAGTATGAGCTTCATCTCCATGTTGCTCAACCCGTTCGGGAACAATGACATCTCTTCCATCAATGCCTTCAGTCTCCACAAACTCCTCCTCCTGAGCTCCCACTAGCTCAGTAATCTCAGATTTATCACCATAAACATCCTTGTACACTTTAGTCTCATCAAAAGTAACATCACAGTGTCCCAAAATCTTCCTACTTTTAGGTTCCCAAACTCGATACCCATACTTCTCAGAACCATACCCAATAAAATAACATTTAACGGCCTTTGGGTCTAACTTGTCGCGTTTCTCAGATTGAACATAAGCAACACAACCAAATAATTTCAGAAAAGAAAGATTTACCTCCTTCCCACTCCAAACCTCCTCTGGTAGCTTGAACTCTAATGGAACTGATGGTCCCCTGTTGATCAAGTAAGCTGATGTACTAACTGAATCTGCCCAGAATGTTTTAAGTAGCCCTGCATGCAACCTCATACTTCTAGCCCTCTCAGTCAGTGTCCTGTTCATCCTCTCTGCGACTCCAATCTGTCGAGGTTTCCCTGGAACAGTCCTCTTCAGAATGATGTCATTCTCCTCACAGAGCTTTGTGTACTCTGCCAATTCATACTCACCTCCATTATCAGACTTAATGCACTTAATTTTCTTTTCGGCCGATTCTCTACCTCGACCTTCCACTTCTTGAAGGTCTCATGAAGCTCAGATTTCCTCTTCATGAAGTAGACCCATACCTTCCTGCTGTAGTCATCAATGAAAGTAACAAAATAACGTGAGCCTCCTAGGGATCTGACTGGGGAAGGCCCCCACAAATCAGTGTGCACCAACTCTAGCTTCTCAGTTTTCAACTCTTTCTTGGCTTTTGTGAAAGTCACCTTTTTCTGCTTGCCATAGACACAACTCTCACAAAATTCCATGTCAACTGATTTCAACCCTGACAATTTGCCACTTCTTGAAGCTAAAATCTTCATCCCTTTCTCACTCATGTGACCAAGTCTAGTATGCCATAACTTAGTCTCATCTACTGTAGCTGCAGCAACCATGCCTGTACACCCTGCAATAGTGTATAGTGTTCCCATCTTAGTACCTCTAGCCAAGATCATGGAACCTTTGGAAATTTTCCACTTCCCCTCACAGAACACAGTTTTGTAACCACATGAGTCCAGTTGACTCACAGAAATCAGATTCTTTGCTAGTCCTGGAATGTACCTAACATCATGCAATTTTAAAGCTCCCCCGTTCGCAGTCCTGACAAACACATCTCCCTTCCCCATGATATCCAAGGTCTTGTCATCAGCAAGATAGACCTTACCCAACTTCTTTGCTTTGAAGTCATGAAATAGCTCCCTCATAGGTGAAGAGTGAAACGATGCCCCCGAATCTAGGATCTACGACTCTATGGGACTATCAACACTTAAGACCAAAGCATCCTCAATCTCATTCGATGCAGAATAAATCGATGAGTTATCACTATCCTCCTGTTTATCATTATGGTCAGACTTTCAACCCTTCTTCTTGGGATGTGGACACTCCCTCTTTGGATGACCCTTCTCACCACAATTCCAACAGGTAATACTAGCCCTGCCTTTTGACTTACTCCGACCCCTAGACTTTGATCTACCCTGAAAGTTCTTTCTTTTTCCCTTTTGTTTTCCCCTCCCTCTACCATCAGTACTGTATGCTCCAGATGTTTCTCCACTCTCCTTCCTTCGAATACTCTCACTCAAAATCAGATCACGGACAACATCATACACCAATTTTTCTTTACCAGAAGAATTGCTAACAACAGTTAATACAGTTCCCAGGCAACAGGTAAGGAGGACAACAAAATTAAGGCTTTCACTTCATCATCAAATATAATATTTACCGAAGATAACTGACTTATTATTGAATTAAATTCATTAATATGTTCAGCAGCAGAACTACCATTATTCATCTCTAAATCAAATAAACGGTGCATCAGATATACCTTATTCATTGCCGAGGGCTTCTCATACATATCTGACAGAGCTTTAATTAATTCCGCCATTGTTTTGATATCCTTGACATTGAACGCCACAGTCCGAGCCAATGTCAATTGCACCACCGCTAGTGCCTGCCGATCGAGTACCTTCCACTTAGCCTCTTCAATGTCATCTGGCTTTACAGACAGAGGTTGATACATATTCTTTTGATATAAGATGTCTTCTATTTGCATCTTCCAATATCCAAAATCTGTTCCATCAAACTTCTCAATCCTAATCTTTGCATCCTCCATTGTTAATTATTCTAGATCTAGACAATAAACCAACCTAGCTCTTGATACGACCTGTAAGTTCTATTGACTATCAATCTAGAAATAATAGCAAACAATAATAGAACAACAAATAACAAGGCAAGAAAGAACACACAAGAACTTTTACGTGGAAACCCAAGAACTGGGAGAAAAACCACGAATATGCACTAGGAATCGATGAATGTTCAAGAAAGGTTACAAAAGCTCTCCAAGATCTCTCTCTAACTTTTCCTCTCTTGAATCTGAGAATAATAATGAATCATCAAGTAGTTATGGCAATAGCTTAAACCTATATATAACTTAAAACGGGAAATCGCCCCTTCCGCGTGAAAAAAACCTCCGCCCGATCGGGTCGGGCGACATCCTCTCGATCGGGTCGGGCGACATCCGCCCGATCGGGCGGTAAAACGCCAAAACAAATCTGCTCTCGGGCCCGATCGGGCGACCTTTGCCCGGTCGTTCGCCCGATGAAGTCGGCCTGATCAGGCGCCTAGCTTCAATGCGCCTGCGAAGAAGATCGACCCCGCCCGATCGGGCGGGCCTGTAGATCAGCCGATTTACGTCAAAATGAGCTTCACGCAACCTCATCTCCACACTATACACACATTGAGCTCCATATGACATCATATACCCAACATCATCTTTAAACTAACTTCTTGTTTAAAAAGAAAATTAAGCAAAAAATAATGACATCAACCAACACAGTTGAGTGACATAGATGATGTTACCCATAAGGCCATAAATATGGGACATGAGTTATTTTTTCAATGGAAACATATATTGTTGAAAAATTGAAAAATCATATAGGATGGCACATCACAATATAATTGAGAAGTCCTGTGTATATGTATAGCGACCTGTGAGGCAGTGATATCACAATTCAACATACATTGAAACTACAAACAAAAGCATCTGATTAATTGTATGTTGTCTCACATTGTCGGCCTAGCTTTATTTTAGTATTCCAATTGACATTACTTTTCCTTGTTAAAGTAGTGAATGTGAAAGTTGGTATGATAATTTGACATTTCTTCCCCATATTTATACATATGAAGCTTTGTGCCACTGGAGTGGAGGATAGCTTACTTTCTAGTTGTTAAGGGAATAATCGAGTTTGAGTCTGTATCGGACATAAAAAAAAAAACTGATAGAGTGGGAGAATATGAGAACAGCCATTGATCAAATACTAATTGGTGCACAACCTTAACTATTAATATTTGTAATAAAATTAGTAAAAATTACAAAAAAAATAATTTTTTGAGAATATTTATTATGTCAAATCCAACATCCTAGATAATACTATATGTTTTTTTTTTTTTTGAAAGGATGTTTGTTTTGTGTACTATTAGTGAAAATAAAAAGGTTAAAATAAGTTAATTATGCGAGTTGTGTAAACGTCAAATCGGAATTAAAATAGCTATATAGAAAAGGATGGAGTCAAAAGCTAAATACAAATTATTTGAATAGGTGGTATAACTTTAACATAACATTGGACAAACTTAAACCTTTATTCTCCTAACATGTCAATTCCATCTCACCATAACCTAACACTAACCTTAGACATCTTGCACCAATCTAGGGCCTGTTCTCTTCGGCATAAAACAACTGAACTGAACTGAACTGAACTGAATTGAACTGAACTAAACTGAACTGAATTGAACTGAACTGAACTGAACTGAATTAAATTATAACTAATTAATAGTAATGATTATCATTTAGAAACTGAATTGAACCGAATCAACCGAATCAAGCGAAGTGAATCAACCGAATCGAATCAATCGAATCAACGCAAAATAAGGCTGGGAGAACAGGCCCCTAGTTGTTCGTTCTCTTCTCTTCTCTTTGTTTCCCTTTGAATCTCGAACTACAACACACAATTTTGAAAATAACCCGGCATTCTTACCGAATGGATTAAACTAGCTAGTCACAAAATGTATTAAACTAGTCACTAAATAGATTAAAGAATGTGATTACTGAATGTATTAAGAAAGGTGCGTGGTTCATTCTCTATCTCTTACAAGACCAACTGAAAGCTAAATAGCTAATGTAAGATCAGCCTAAAAATCATTTACTAAACACCCCTATATAAAAATTTCATCAACTAAGTCACACGAGATTTGATCCTTCAACCTCATAAATATGAGATGGAAAGTGATGCCAGTGTCACTACTTCTAACTTCACCATCTCAACCTTATAACTTGGCATTTTTTTTTTTAATATATTCCCGTTACTTCATGAAGTACCAGATCCGGGTCGATAACAATAATAACAATTGGGAGTTGATGAATCCGAGACCCCACGATTCAGAGTTATAAATTAACGACATCACTACATCAGCAGGAAGAACATGCATGTTATATGTTCCCCTGGCTCATCACTGAATTAATAATTATCAGATTTTACTTTTCCAAGAACAGTGTAAAAGAAAACAAGAATTTCGGTGGGTGTTAATTAATTATTAATCTCCTTTTCCCTACATTTGTTTTCGATGAAACATTTGTTCTCTTGATTGATTAATTTACGTATTCTTTTTCGCCTCCAAAATTTGTCCTAAAATATTGAGATCTGATTAGTGATCACCGATTTTATTTCATAGATTTATTCTAATATATTAAAACGCGTGCATGACAACGTATACACGTCACGTGGTACCTCTGTAACTCTACTAGAATTGCCCAATGTGTACATATGTCATGTCAATTAACAAAGGTAAAATTGACTTGCAACAAGATTTGAACACGTGACATCTTGCTATTATACATAGCACAATTACCATCTCAACCAACTTTTAATCATGCTTTAAATGTCCATAGTATTATATTTGTACCTTTTAATGTTGAGTTTTCTTTAATACATTTTAAGGCGAATGGAAAAAAATGCATATCAAGTTTGGAAAACAATACCACCCGGGGCAACGCCCGGGCCCAAATACTAGTTAAGATATTATAATGCGTTCTTATTTTGCCTTATAATAAGTATGTTCTAATAGTTTAATTATTGACTTAATTCTAAGAGCATCCCAGCTCAAAACCAAGATTGTGAGTACAATAGGACTGTTTAATTCAACTTATTTTTACTTACCTAAATTTATATGAATTTATCATGATCTGAACTTATCTGAACTTAATTGAATTTAACTGCATTTATCTGAATTTATTAGTCCTTATCATACCTTATTTTTGCTGTCTGAACTTATCTAAACTTATTATTAAACCTTATCTAAACTTATTTTTCTGATAAGGACTGAAAATAAGGTGAACATAATAGGCCCAATACTTAACCTTCTATCGAGTTAGATATGCTTGATTGTGAGCTTCAGAAACAAACGAAGTCTAAGAGTTATTTGGTGCTTGTTTTAGCACTATCATATCCATTGCATCCTAGAATTTATTTAAGCTTAATTGAAGTATAACTTATTGGACCCTTTAACCACTTCAGCTCACATGTAATGGCAGCCATGGAGCAATATTCTGCATCGACAGATGAACGAGAAATTGTATGTTGTTTTTTGGCCTTCCAGGAGATAGGAGAATGACCCAAGAAAACAATCCAACCTGTGAGATAACGACGAGTGACTGGACAAGAAGCTCAATCTGAATCACTCCATCCCTGCAGGCATATCTCACTATCTACACGGAGTAAGATACCTTGGCCAGGAGTACCTTTCAAATAACGAACCACGCGAAGCATAAACATGCCAATGTTCATGACGAGGTTCATGCATGAATTGAGACAAACACATGCACAGCATAAGCCCAGTCAGGACGAGTGACAACCAAGTAAATCAAGCGACCAACAAGTCGCCTATATGTCACGGCATCCTCCAAAAGTGCGCAAGAGGCATGCGCCAATCGATGATTCTGCTCAATAGGGAAGCCACTTGGCTTGGCTCCTAGCAAACCTGCTTCATCTACGGCATATTTTCGTTGACATAAAAACAATCTAGAGGAACTACGGGAAACTTCAATGCCAATAAAATACTTCGAAAGACAAAGATCTTTGATCTTAAAACAATTACTCAAATAGGCTTTGAAAAGAGATAAATAAGCTGAATCATTCCCATAAATAATGAGATCATCAACATAATCTAACACATTAATCTATACGGACCAACGAGTGAAAGTATAGTACACCTGGGTGTACCATGCTCATGGTACACCCAAGACTATTTTCTCCAAATGAGCAAAATCATGGTACACCCAAGACTATTTTCTCCAAATGAGCAAAATGAGCAAATGAGCACAATCAGCAAAAATGAGCAAATGAGCAAAATGAGCAAATGAGCAAACAATTCTACTCATTTAAGAAAATGAGCAAACACTTTTATTACAAAATGAGCAAAATGAGCAAATGAGCAAATGAGCAAAATGAGCAAAATGAGCAAAATGTCCAAATGAGCAAACTTGGTGTCAAATGAGAACCTGAAGTTCTAATTTATTACAAAAATACACCCCCCATTGATTTTTTCAAGGACTTCTCGAGGACTCATCTTTTTTTTGTTTTTATGATACGACTATTTTTTTTACAGGAATGACTCATCTTACATAAACTAAACTTATATAAGCATCAATATATAGTTAGATATACATAAACAAACCTCTCATAGTCGTAAGGGTCACTAGGTAATTCGTATATATACAAGATTTGACATCAACAAATCTTATTATTCGTATAATTGTAGAAAAGTCTAGGTGCTCCCCTCAGTCCACATAAGAGTTGAATCCAAAATTCTAGATATCATCAAATAAAATTTTGAAAGGAACAGAAAATAAAAAAGGGTGTGTTATTGTATGTACTATGTTCAAAAACCCCTCCAAACATAAATATATAGGTCCCATGCCCTGCATGTCTTCACGTGTTCTGCTATCTCTTGCCGTTAATTGCACCATCATCACCATCACCTTCTTGCATAGGATTCTTATTACTTATTACACACAAATGTAACCAAAAAAAAAACTCTTCCTTTTTTTTTCTAAATTCAAAAAGAAAATAATCTATCATTTTCTTAACCCCCCATATCCCTTAACATATACACCCACACCCACATCCCCTAAAATTGTAGGACACCCCCAAATCACATCCCATATTTTCTTGTCTTTTTCTAAGGAAGTGCCCTTCACTTAACTTAAAGCTCTTCATAAATTTAGGGCATAGGTAGATGACAAAACCCTTGTTGGTAGGGGCCCTTTTATAAGGAGAGTAATAAGGTGGGCTCTTTTTTGGTGTTTTGCAAGAAAATTTTGGTAAGGAAAAGAAAAATATAATCTTCTTTGAGAGAAAAAGTAAAGAAGAAGGTGGTAAAGTTCTTTTTGTTCTTTAGAGAAAAGAATTTCAAAATAGAGAATGCACAAAAAATGTTTGATGGAATGGCTGACCAGTTCTATCAATTCTTAGCAGCAGGAGCAACAACATCAACAAGAACAAGAACACCACCAACAACTCCAACAACTAGTGTTGCTGCTTCTTCTCTTCCTTTTTCTCTACACCATTCAAATTTTGCTACTTATTCTTCTCCTCTACAACCAGCTTTTGATGCTTCTTTTCATCTTCTTCATCATCACTCACAATTTCTATCTAGAAATGAAGTTAAAGAAGAAACAATAACAACCCTTAATAATCATCCTCCTGCTTCTATTGTACTCCCACTAACTAGCTTACATCATGATAATTTAATCCGAACATCGTTGATGTTGCCTGAAATTCCATGGTCTAATGATGAGATGCTTGCCCTCTTCAGAATCAGATCTAGTATGGATAATTCTTGGTTTCCTGATTTTATTTGGGAAAATGTTTCAAGGTATGCAATAATGCTTCATTTTTTTTTTATATATATATCTTTTAAGTCCACTCAGTTTCCGAGTATTTTTGTAAATCTTAAGGGTAAGACTGCGTACATCTGATCCTCCTCACTCTGAGTCTCTGACCTAGAGTTTTTCTTTATACTATAAAGAAGTATAAATTAAAACTCTGGGGATTTTCTCGTTTCTCAAACGTTTCCGTTCCAAAAACCCTTGCCATTTCCGTACTTATGAAGCCTGTAAGTGGATGGATATTGAGGTTTTCCCGTTTTCTAAACGTTTCCGTTTCAAAAACCCAGCCACTAATCAATGATTTTATTACTATAAATATGTTTATTCTATTTTGATGAAAGTTAGAAATTACTGTATTGAAATGCAATCTTTAAAACAATGGTTTTGCTAGCAAATTAAAACCCCCTACCTTTTTTTAACAATCATAATAGTACTACTCAAAGGGGTTGATTGAACATTGGTTGTCCATTTAATGATTGATAATAGTTTTCATTGATTGGACCCATAATAATAGATTGATAGAGTAGTTTGTTTTGCTTTGTTCATGAGATTTAGCACATGGCTAATTGCTACCAGAAAGATTATATATATTTCTGCCATGTTATCTCTTTTTCTGTGTATCTGTAAGTTATTTATATTTACACCATATATATAGTTCTGATCCCTGACAGTATATTTAAATGAAGAAATTAAATTGCATTAATATTTTAAGAAAGTACATTGTTTTTAAGACTTTCATGTTGTTTTTTGTGTATTTATGGTGGGAGCAGAAAGTTAGCAGAGGTTGGATTCAAAAGGAGTGCTGAGAAGTGTAAAGAGAAATTTGAAGAGGAAACAAGAAGCTTCAACAGCAGCATTATTAATAACAGCAACAACAACAACAACAACAAGAACAATGCAAGTATTAACTATAGGTTATTTGGTGAGCTTGAAGAGCTTTGTAACAACAATGCTAACAACAATGACAACAGTATTCATGGTGATGATATTGATCATCACCAAACTCGTCTTCCGCCGCCGCCTCCACCACCACCTCCTATCCTGGATGAACTTGATCATCCTCAGACTTCATTTTCCGAAAGGGACGAATTCCCGGATGAAGATGAAGATGAAGACGAAGATGATGTAGACGACAAGAATGGGGGAGAGAGATTAGAAGATAATGATGATGATGATGAAGAGGGTGAGGATACAAGAAATAATGATGACAAAATTGTGGAAGATGAGCAGTCAGTGGGTGACAGTGAGAAGACGGAGGAAAATACAAAGAGGGTTATGAGGAAGAAAAAAGACAGAAGAAGTTCGAAATGTTTAGAGGATTTTGTGAGAAGATTGTTAATAAAATGATGGCTCAACAAGAGCAACTCCACTACAAGATTCTTCAAGATATGGTCAAGAGAGATGAAGAGAAAATTGCAAAGGAAGAGGCTTGGAAAAAACAAGAGTTTGAGAGGTTACAAAAGGGGTTAGAGGTTAGGGCACATGAACAGGCGATTTCCGGTGACCGGCAAGCTAAGATTCTTGACTGCCTAAAGAAGTTTAGTACATCATCATCAAATATTTTAGGTAGTCATCATTCTCTTAAAGAGACGCTTGAGAATCTTAACAAAGTAACAAACAATATTACTTTGTCTAATAATTCCTCAATTTTAACTCAAAGCTCTATTAATGCACAATTACAAACAACTTCATCTTGTACAACCAATGATCACAATCATGCTCCTTTAGTGACCCATCAAACTTGCCCCAACATACCCACTTCTCCATTAAATGAGAATTTAGCTCTTTTAAGTCCTATTAGCTTAGACAATCCGAAATTGGCACTATCCAAAATGTCATCATCCTCCATAGATCAAGCCGCGCCCCAAAACCCTAATCCTCTTAGTAGTCACAATGGTTCATCTAGGCTCCCTTCATTGGCTTCATCTCATAAATTCTCTAGGTTAGATCATTCCAATAATAATGCAACGAATCCCATCAGAGACTTGAAGACTCCAGAGAATAGGAGTGATCTCAAATCCGTTGTTGGAAATGGTAAGAATGACACTGGTAGAAGATGGCCAAGAGATGAGGTGCTAGCATTGATCAACATAAGGTGCAGCCTCTTCAACAACAATGGTGGTGATGTTCACCAAGATAGAGAAGCCTTTTCAAAGGGTCCTCTATGGGAAAGGATCTCACAAAAGATGATGGAGTTAGGGTACAAAAGAAGTGCAAAGAGGTGCAAAGAAAAGTGGGAGAACATAAACAAGTACTTTAGGAAGACTAAAGACATGAACAAGAAAAGGTCTATTGACTCAAGAACTTGTCCTTATTTCCACCAGCTAAATCATTTATATAGTCAAGGAACACTAATGGGCCCCACCGATCGGCCGATAAACCTCCCTGGCTCACCGGAACATAGTTCCATGGCGGCCTTTTCAGAGGCTCAAGGTGGGTCCATTACTCCTGTAAATGGTGCAACTAATACTATGCATGGTTCTCAAGGTAATCAGGGTGTGGTCCAGGTACCAGGGTTTGATTTTGAATTTTGATTTTTGAATAGCAGTTTGATTTATATGTGTAATAACTAATGTGTGCTGCTATATAATTTTGTACCTTTTGTTCTATGGTGGACATTTACTAGCTATAGATATAGCTAGCTATCTAGCTACATGATGATAGTAATTTTCACCTAAGCTTGGTGTCACTTTTGTGCTCATTTTATGCCACATTCTTAGTCTTGATTTTATTTCTTTTTTTTCTTTTGAAAAAAATGTAGTACTAAGTTACTAACACATAATTCAGGAACTGAGGAACATCTTTTAAACTGGTTGTAAGCTCATGCATGCTCCACAAAATTTAATCCCTCTAAAGTAGTAAAACTTATCCACTTTGCATTGTAATAATTTGTGATCTATATGTATTTCTTTTCCAAAAGAAAATATTTGCGATATATATTGATGTGAGTCAGTGTATACAAAGTCAATTAGCATCATGCCATCACAAAAGAATGTACATAAGTCTAATTTACTTAATTCTAGTATTACAAAAAATGTTCAGCTTCCCAATTGGCTGGATAAAAACAGCAGTTTAATTATGCATGAGTGTGCCTATTAGGCTAACTTTACTTAGAAGCAACAAGGTCACTTGACCAGGCCATACTCATCCTATTCCATGAGAGAGATCACTTCACAAGACAAAGGAGGTTCCACCTTAAATTCATATAGCAATAAAAGGGAGTAGCCCTTTTCATTATGAAGTGAACTCATCTATCTTTTTTTATCAATGTGGGAAACTCACATGTATTGTACGCTATACATCATAGCTTCAACAAGATGGCTAATCAGAGAAACAGTATTGGGAATTTACCCAATATTGATCAGGTTGATATCTTTTAATACCATATCGCTTTGTACATGCGGCTCCCTATGAAACCCTAATTTAGATATAAAATCAACTTTGAAATTTTATGTACATTATAAGTGAGTACTTTTGTTCTTGAACCTCCTGATATAAATGCTTGTTTTTCCATTAATTAATTGGGAGCAACCAATATCACATACTAGCATAATCTAAGTAATTTTTATTGAAGACACTATTGTGTTGACTAGCTACTCTTTAGTAAAATATGTGGCACCTGAAGTTGTTATGACTAACCCTTATCATTGACTTTTTTAGAATTATATAAATGAAAATTATTTGAAAAAAATATTTATCTGATTAATTTACAATATAAACAAAATAATTATATTTCTATAATATATTATTTGGGTGAAGTATATTGCAAGAAAATTTTAAATTTAAATTTTTTAGAAAAAATAAGTTTCAATAAGTTTAAATAAGAGTTGATTTATACCAACTGGGGTTGGCGTGAGTGGTTAAGGGCCTATCGCTCCTTAACCAAGGTCTCGGGTTCGAGCCTTGGGTATGGAAAAAAACCCAACTGGGAGGGATGCTACCCTTCGAGGTACCCATGCAAACTCCCGCGGGAGATTAGTCCATTCGCCAAAGGCGGTGGGAAACTCCTCGCAGTAGGACCAAAAAAATATATATAAGAGTTGATTTATTACAAAGATAAGTAATATAAATTTCGCCTTCAATAATGTTGGGTGACATTGGATTTAAAATGTACGAGGGAGTAGTAAATGGATGAAGGGGGTAAGAGTCCTATTGTTCTCATGTGTGGCTCCACAGTGTGGTGAGTGCAAAGAAGTTAGAGAATACTCCAAAAGACCATGCGTGCGTTTGGAAGCTACAAATGCAGAGAGGAGATGCTTGACGCCTTCATTCCTCAAACCACCCCTTTCCCAGAGCCCCTTTTCAGCAAAAAAGAATCACAAGATACTATTCTCTCGGTTTTAGTTTACTCACTTTAATTTTTATATGATTGAGAGATAATTCTATATCTTGATTCTTGAGCCTTGAGGTGTGACTATCATGACTATGTTTAGCGGTTTAGGAATTAATAATATTTGATGTTTCGTGCTAAGTTTTTGTTAGTCCGACTCACCTAAAACTATCTGATTAGCAAGAAAATTAAGGGTTATATTCGTAAGAAAAGAATTATAATTTTGTATTATGAATATATATAGATAAAGTAAAAGTTACTGACCATAGACCATGAAGCTGATTATTAACTACGAGAGAAGGGTATTAAAACCTAGCAATTAGCATACCCGAAACTGAGATTAATTAAAGAGAAACTAGTCTGAATGAAAAAAGAATATGGTTTTAGTTTGATGATTTATAGGTACTAGGTAGTATTTTAAGGCTTAGCTAGTTTTGTTCCACCAGCTGCTTTGTACACTACTATTTTAACTTAAGTTGGGATTTTCTTGGGTGATAAATTGATAATGCAATGTTGTTAAACTTTATGTCATCAATAGTGTGTTCAAAACTGTAAAATCAAGCTTAAGTAAATATAGCATTTGCCTACCTATTTTATTCAATTTGCCATTATATATAGCATTTGTCATTATACACTGCCCTCTTTTTTTGAAATATAAGTCACTGCATTGTCGGATCAGATTTTACAAGTAGGAATTAGGATATTTTTGAACTTCTTTATCCTGGCCATTATACTCCCTCTGTTTTCTTAAATTCTACTCACTTAGGCCTTGTTCTTTTAAACTTATTTTCAGTTCAGTTACTATCTGCAATTCAGTTTCTCTTAGTTCAGTTCAGTTCCGTTCAGTCCCGTTCAGTTTAGTTCAATTCAGTTCAATTTCTCTCATTCTAAAAGAACAGGGCCTTACTATAACTTCAATAACCAAGGAAAATAGGAAAAAAGGACCAACTTATGGGACTTTTACTTGATATTGAAATAGAAAATAATAGACATGGATCTTATGTTGTGAGGATTGGAGAATAAATGAGCACATAAAAGTTTTCAATAAGGAATGAAGTAAAAGTGGGTAGAATAGAGAAAACGAATGTAAAAAAGAAAGTTGGTAGAACTTGGGAAAAGTAAGGAAGTATAGTACGTAAATGCTAATTACTAATAGAACTGCGTGCCTCAATTTTACATGAGAGATAAGGATAAAAATAGAAATTTCCTTAGTTTGCATGTAATTAGTGGTGTCAATCGGTAACGTCGGTTAGTTCGGACCAAACGATTGGTTGACTTGGTTCGGTTAATTCGGTTTGTTTTTCCGATCTTAATTGATTCAGTTTAAACTTTTTCGGTTTCGGTTTCAATCCATACGATTAATCCAATTTTCGATTAAGTTCGGTTCGGTTTGATTGTCTTTTGGTTTGACTCTGCAGTTTTGGTTTAAACAGTTGACTTTTTACCTATTACTATCGGTTAAACGGTTATTTTCGATTCGGATTCGATTAATTTCAGTTTCTTAAATAAAATTGCATCAACTCGGTGGAATTGGATATCGGTTATGCCATATGCTTTTTTCTTCATGATGCGGGTCAAAGTCTTATCCGTTACAAAAAATTTGAAATCGGTTGGACTTTTGTCATATCGGTTGAACTTGTCAAAACCAGCGATGCCATCATGATTCAAGAGACGTTTTATATTTGTCTACAAAAGCGCATTTGAAACTTGCTAACTTCACTGTGAAATTGTTTTATCAAAGGTTCGACAATATATTTGGCTGATATTCAATATTTCAATTTGAAATTGTTCATTATAGAATGTCTAGTCATTATTCATTTGTATGTTGACTATAATTACATTAGTGATACTAAATGTAATTATGTATGATAACTTTGTAATGTTACTATGTAATAACATTATGTTTTCTGTAGTTTTCCAATGTGTATATTGACTTGTAACTATTAATGATTGATGATTGACGGTGATCAAGGTGATGATGATTTATAATGGTGAATCATCATAATTAATGATGATGATGATGATTAAAGTCGATAAACACAAACTAATACGAGTATAATGTGACAAAAATCGGCGTAGGTGGGTAATCATTAGGCTAAACTAGATCAGTATAATGTGTAGATCGATGTGTTGTATTTCGAGTATATATTAATGTATGGAATATATAGATCAAGATATCGAATATAGATTAGTATAAACACAAGCTAATACGAATTGATTAGTGTATAGAATAGTCAATGTGAGTGGGTAGTCAGTAGGCTAATCGTCTTTAAGTGTAATGCATTTTGAAACTAAAAACATCTACTTAAATGATTCAGAGTACTTATTGGACAAAATAGACCTGATCAAACACCGGGCCGGGCCGGGTTCGGGCCGGGCCACACAAAAAAAAGTGCCCATCTTGCGGGCCGGGCCGGGCCCAAATCCGGGCCAAAAATTTGTGCCCAAAGCCCGGCATTTCGGGGCAAAACGGGCCGGGCCCAAATTTTAGGCTAAAAAGTGTTTTTTTGCTTGTCCAAAGTCCGCCCAAAAAAACAATTTTTTGACCGGGCCGGGCCCAAAAAAACTGCCCCAAAACCGGGCCGGGCCGGGCCCAAAAAAACTGCCCAAACCCGCCCAAAAACCGGGCCGGGCCGGGCTGGAGTTGATCAGGTATAGGACAAAATAAATGTGTCAATGGCAGTCGATAAGCAAATTTAAGATAACAATACAACATTTGAGTTAATAATTTTTATGTGAAATGCATTTAAAAACTAAAAACATCTAATCAAACTGAAAAAACGTGTTGTTATTGGATTAGATGAATGTCTCGATGTTGGTCAATAAGCTAATTCAAGATAACTATACTCTATTTATGTTAAGCATTCAATCTCAGTTGTGCTATGGGCTATCGAGACTCGACTCGAGTATCACTATGCTCTAATATTATCATTAGATGGAAAAAGTGTCATTGTATTAGTCGATAACTTAAAATATCTATATTACCCATGTTCAACTAATATTTAAGTAGTTTTTTTCAGGGGAAATATTTAAGTAATTCAAAGAGAGTCATTATTTAGTGATGAATTAATATGTCAAAGCTGTTTTTTCTATTAATTATGATTTTCGTACATCAACACATACATCACTTACATATTATGTAATAGATCAATGTATAATTTTTTATCAAATAAATCTTATTTCATTTTTGAAAATCTTGATACAACCCAAAAAGAGGGCTTATTAGTTATTATCATAACCTTATATATTATACTATAATTAATAAATAGTATAGTGTTTACTATCTTCTCTTAACTTTGTACATATGTGACTTTATTTATATAAATGACTCAATATGACTATAATGATAATGATGATTATAATAATAATAATAGTAATAATAATAATAATAATAATAATAATAGTAATAACAATAATAATAACAATGATTTAATAGCATGAAAAAAAAAAGATTATTGTCTAAGGTACAATCCATTAGGGTCTCATAAGTGCCAAATGCACCGTTGGATAGAAAACATCTACGATTGAAATGAGTCAAAAAGAATACACGGATCAATAACATACACCGTCGATTGCAGCATCGCAAGTACATCCAACGACTACCATCAATTACATCCTCTTCCTTCCCAGTTCCCAACAATCTCCCTCTCTCTCTCTCTCTCTCTCTCTCTCTGAAATTCGAAACAAACCCTAACAATCCTCTCTCTCACAGGCCTTCCTCATCTCATCTCCCTCATGTCAAATAAACATTCATCATTTTCCATTTTCAATCCCGGTGATGGAGCAAATGCGAACTTTTTCCGGCGTTAATGTCGAACTCAGCGTCGGCGTCGGTGCTCTAATTACAGCAATGCTCGCTATAATCTACGACCGCGGGTTTGATTCTTTGCTCTTTATTAATTTCTATCAAATCGATCGATTTTGTTTCATTTAGATCCGTAATTGACGATTTCGTTGGTTTGATAGTGTTTTTATTTGTTGTAGAGGTGTCGAAGCCGAGGTTGAACCCGAAAAAGTTGTGGGTTGTCATGTGGATGTAGTTACCGCTAATCCTAATTCCTAGTAATTGGGTATCAATTTCTTCTCTAAACTTTTGTTGGTTTTTTTGGTGAAGTTCATAATTTTTTTCTTTTGGTGATTTTGTTTTCGTCTTGAATTAGAGTGTTGATGTTTTATTGAATTTTCCTAAATTTGTTGAAGCTATTTGTTTCCTAGATTTTTTTTACAGTCAGTAACCTTCAATTGTATGTTCTTGTTACTTGGTGAATTCAAGCTCAGTGACCTTGAATTATATGTTCTTGTTGCTTGTTTTTATTTTAATGAGTAAGTTATTGCTGTTTTTCTACTATGGGGTCTGCTTTCAGATGAGGAAATAGCCTTTTTTTTTTTAGTTTTGTGGAGAGAGTGATTTCTTCTTGGTGAAAACTTGTTATGTGATTAGCTCATCAAGGATTAGTTGTTTAAATTGATTGTATATTATAATGTGGGTTTCACGAAAGGAATTAAAAGGAGAAAAACATTCATTTTTGAATTTGAGGTTCACTTTTGTTTATATACATCGAAACCTATCATGGGACTTATGAATTTCCCTTTAAATGCAGAAGGCTAGAAAGATTATACATCTAAATTAAAGCTGGAGTTTTGATGATTTCTTTCAAGTTGGAGTGTGAGAAAAACACCATTAGTCGAGGAACTTGATAGAGACATTCCTGTTTTATAATAAGTTTTATGTTTTTATCCTTTAGGTGATTTTCATTTGGAGTAAATAGTAGGAATGATGTGTGAATTATTGATGCAATTTCTTTTTCATATTGGTTACCATGAGGCCTAGTTTTACCGTGAAAGTTATTCCTCAATTTGTTTATCATTTGGGTAGGTTCAAATATACGCAAGATTGATGGTAAAGTTGCTAAAGGTTTGTCATGATATCATGTCACTTGTTATGTGGACTCATTTCCTTTCACCTTGATGGACAACTTATCCGGATGGCAAAGCCTTACATCTGCGATCAAGCTTCTCTTCAAGCTACGACCGAAGGAAAAGCTCCTCTGAGAAAGGGGTAATAGGTGTTCATATCCAGTTACTCTTTTGTTCCTTATTTTTTTGTTTCTTCATAAATTGTTGGTAGTATCCTTCGCTTATTAAACATGGACTTCTGCTTCTTTTACTAGTATAATTGCCTTGAAGTTAAAATGTTATTTAGTGACTGCATTGTAGGTCGAACTGGTGCTGGGAAATAATTAAAAGAGCCAAAAGCTAGAGATGGTGTCAAACGGAAAAGTGGTGGTGATAGTGATCGTCATGCCAAAATTGTGATATTTGAAGAATCATATCATTTCTTATGATTGTCTTGTGACAAATGATGTTTTTGATTTATTGAAGTTAGTTAGGTGAATTTATGAATAATCACAACTCCATACAACTATGCAAGCATTTTTCTTTATTAAAATACACAAAGATATTGTTTATTGAATTTTGACTATTGAGAATTCAATTTTTTAAATACAGATAGTAGTTGAAAATTGAAATCATGTTTTTTTTTTTTTATCTTTGTCTAGTTATTAAGGTGTCATGTCATTGTACGTCAATAATTTAGGTAAATTAAAAATATTACGAAATTAGTTGTTACATTTTGAAACAGTTCAGTTTGAGACAGTTTTATTTTGTACATTTTAATACAGTTTTATTCAGTTTGATTCAGTTCAGTTTAAAACAGTTTTGTTCAGTTTTATACAGTTCAGTTAAAAACAGTTTGATTCAGTTCAGTTAAAAACAGTTTTATTCAGTTTGATTCAGTTCAGTTAAAAACAGTTTGAAACAGTTTTCAGTTAAATTCAGTTAATTTTCAGTTCAGTTCAGTTTAGTTTAAATCGGTTTTTCGTGCAGTTAATTTCAGTTTGGTTTGTTTTCGGTTGAGTATCAGTTCAGTTTCAGTTCAGTTAATTGCAGTTTACTTTAATCTGATTGACTTATCGGTTTTTAACTTTTCAGTTATGGGTCAATTCAGTTCAGTTTATTCAGTTCAGTTGGTCATCAGTTTGCAGTTTAACCATTGGTTTTCAACCAAACTGACAGCACTACATGTAATGGATAGATAATGAAAATTGCAAGATATAGTGACAACACAAAGCATGTAAGTTTGCTGTTCAACGACTATAGTTGGGTTAAATGTGTGGGCCCTTCCACATGAGACTTGCTGTGTAAAAAAAGGTGGGGGAGGTATAAAGCCCATAAATTGAAAGGCCCTTTTCTTTAGTTTCTTTGATGGGCCCACAAAAATTAAAATAAGTGCAATAGAGAGTATGGTGTGGGCCCAGAAATTCTTAGCTTAATAACGTCACATGTGACGGTCCTGAATTCTGGTACCATTTTGGGCCTCTCTTGTCTTTCTCCGAAGTTAGACCCGATGCAGGTACTCTCATTGGCCCACTTCTGGGTCCACTTGGTTTCATTAATCTTACAAAGTCATATATTTCCATCGGTCTGTTACTTGCACCATTGAAGTGTGGCACGAAAATTTAGGAGTGAAGGAAAATAGATAGAGATAAAAAAAAAGATTTCTGCCTATGTGCTAAGAGAGAAAAAGAAAGAATATGTTATCAAAAATGTAAATATTGCAAGTAATATGCAACTTTCAAAAATAGGACGCCTTGCAAGTAAAAAACGGAGAAAGTATGTGGCAAGATTTATTTTTATTCTTTTGGATTTTTCACTAGTGACCAATAAAGTTCTTAACATAGTTTCCTATTTTTCAAAACTAAGTTTTTTTTTTTTTTAAATCTTGGAACGACTTGAAGTCGATCTCCTAGAGCAATAGTTCAATTTATTACAAATTTGTTTGTTCGGTTTATTAAATTAAAACCATTTCAGCATTTATATAAAGAATTGAAAATATTGAAACTTAAATTTGTAAAGCTTGTTGTCAATCAATTAGACTAAGATTCGGAGCATGTTTGTATGGATCCTATTTCCTAGAGTATCACTACTTTGGCAGAAATTGATTTAACTTAATAAAATGTCATTTCCCCTCAAAATTAAAGAGAGAAAACATAGACTTATTAGTAGTTTTACATTGAAAAGATAATAAAAGACAAAAGGATGTACCAGTATTTAATGTTTGAATTTGTTCTGAATAAGAGCTTTAATTTGTTGGTAATATTAGGATATTATTACTCAGAGGTTAGGGGTTCGAAACCACTCAAATAAATTTTTGGAACATTTAAAAAAAAGAAACTAATGGTGCCATGTCAGCATATGATATAGGATAACATGTGGCGTCCTGCAACTCTTGACTCACATTTTAAAAATATGCTAGTGAGTGTTCTGGGTGATTCCCCGTATTATTATTTTTCATAATTCTTTTGTCTAGTGAGAAAAATTGACGTAATAAGTAATTACATGATTAAATTTAAAAAATCAACCCTTAAAAGTTTAGGGATGTAAATAATAGCTTAACTTTCTACAAGGAATTGGTATAAGTGAATATGTCTACCATAATCTCTTGTTATTACCGTGAAAGTGTTAGAGATCTAACTACTTGTATAAGTCTTTTAATGAAATATAATTATAAGACCTTATCATATCTTATTCTAATCAATGATGTTACATTGGATTTGTAGTTAAGTTCGATTCTCATTTTTCATTTCAAAGGTCATTTAAGAACGCATTTTAATATATTAGTATAGATATATACCACCAACAACCATAATGACAAGTCGAATAAAATACCTAAAATTTTGTATCGGTCAAAGTATATTGATTAATATAGAACAGAAGGAGTACTCTCAATAGCTATCAAACATCAATTATTATAAACTACTCCTTATGTAGTTTTTTAGTTTGCATTGTACTTCTTTGACCATAAATATCTTTCATCACATATTAGTCAAAATTATAACGATAGAATATTAATAAAGTACTTATTGAGATGAATCAAAGAAGACTCTACGTGACTAATTTTTTCTTATATATTGACAAAAATTCAGAAGATTATCGCTAATTGTGAATAGTGTCGAAATTTCAAGTGAGCAAACTGAAAAATACAGAGAAAGTATAGTCATAAGCAATAGTTTATTTATTTTTATACCGAAGATTTATGAAATTTTAATATATTTACACTAGTGGAAAAAAGTTCAACCGCTCCGATCAAAATAGGTCTTACAGAACCGGTTTTTGGTCCGGAGCGGTTGCCAAAAGTCATCTGATCCGGTTTTCCGGATCAGTTGAAACCAGATCAGCTGAGTTTGAATGAACAAATAAAAAAAAGTGTGCGTCCAGGACTCCAGTTTTGTTAGGTATGAAATAAAAATAAGTTAAACCCAAATTCCAACCAACTTTCAACATAGGACGAAATAGAAAAACACAAAACACAACAAACACTCGATTTTTTTAGGAGATCATAAAACTAATCGAAATTAAAACACAACAAACGATGGATAAAAAATTAAGAATTACAGCAAACGAATAGAGAATAGACAAAAAAAATTACAAACGAAACGAATTACAACTTTCGATTTTCATCCAAACGCCAAGAAATGGCCACAATTAGCCAAACAAACCCTAACTAAAAAAACGAAACCCTAAATAACAAAAATGAAAATGAATCGAAACCCTATTTTCAAAACCAAAATGAACGAAACCCTAATTACAAAAGGCGAAAATAAATGGAAACCCAAATTGCAATACGAAATTAATGGAGAATCAAGCATAAAAGAACTGATTGTGGTTGTTTGGTGGCGTTTGGTCTGATGAACGACGAGAACAGAGCGAGGAAAGCAACGACGATTAGCATTCCCTGATGAACGCGACGACTAGAGAATGGGAGAGAATCGACCGAGGAGAATCACCGACGAGAGAGAAGAGAGCGGCGACGAAAGCTGAGAGAGGAGACTGGCGGGCGGCTACCAACGGAGAGGAGAGAGAGTTGACGGCTGAGAGGATGAGAGAGGATAGGGGGGATGAGAGAGGATAGGGGGGATGAGAGAGAGGTTTAGGGTTTTTTAGTGTGAGAGGCGTGTGAGAGAATGAGAAAGGTTTAGGGTTTCATTATGTTGGTGGGCGGTGTGGGCCACGTCTTATATAGCAAATGAAGCCCAAATTGATCCGGTTTAGTGAACCGAATCAGTTAACAAAAAACTGGATCCGTTTTATGTTAACTGATCCGGTTCACTACTGGACTAGATCAGTTACTCAGCCCAGCTGTGATGCCCAAAAAATTGGCGATCTACGGATTCAGTATTTTTAAAACCGGATCTGTTATGTTGTGTCATATAACATTTTTTCTACTAGTGTTAGGTAAAAAAACGTTTTTAAAAAAAAAAATACAAAATACGAGTGGTGTTTAATAAATACAGGCGGTAAATAGTAAATCCTTTAGTAATATTAGGTGAAATTTTGTGAAAATTTCAGTAATAACTTTTGCAATTTTAATGTGAACTTATATGCCAAAAAGGAGCCTAAAGAAAAACTCCCTTATGTTGGGGATTGTGGTATGATCTTTTAGTTTGCCTTCAGTGTTTGGTGGGTTACCAATAAATCAATTTTGTTTAATTCTTTCATTTACTTCAATTTCATTTTTCGAGGTTCTCAATGCATACATTTGATCATTAATATTTTAATTATGTATTTTTTATATATAAAAAAGAAAGAATATTTGACAAGAGTGATTCTAAGTTTAGGTCCTAAAACAATTATAATCTGAAATTAGATAAATTTCAAGAATCATCATAATTAAGTTTGCTATGTCAGTACACGGGTGAACTAATAATAGATGGGCTTAATATATTTGTTAGTTTTGCATCACACAAAATCCTAGAAAAACAAAACACATATTCCTCATCTATAGGTTTGGTAGAGAAGGACGTGGATACTGAGAAATGTATAAACATTTATATGAAAGATACAAAGATGTACCTAGTAAGGAATAAAAAAAAGACAAATACACTAATTATATTATTCTTAATCCGATCTGAATTTATTTAAAAATTCTCGTAGTGAAATTTTTGGAAGCACATTAACGATATTATAAAGTGTAATCTGATTCATATATATATATATTTAACGATTTTTTTACCAAATACCCCTGACAAAAAAAATTATTCACCAAATACCCCCACTTTTTTCAAAATTCACCAGATACCCCTGAACTTTAAAAAAATTCACCAGATACCCTTTTGTTGACGGACGTTAGTCTTCCGTTAGCGTTTATTTACAAGTTTGCCCTAAGTCAACCCAATTAGCCCTAAGTCAACCCAATTAGCCCTAAGTCAACCTAATTAACCCTAACTAACCCTAACCCACTCTCTCTCCCCTAACCTACCGGCCCCACCCCCCATCCCCAACAATCCCAACCCCACCAGCCCCTCTCCACCACCGCCCTCCAATCCCAACCCCACCCCCCCCCTCTCCTCCCCTCCCCCCCCCCCCATCCCCCCCCCCCCCCCCCCCCGCAACACCCCCCTAAAATTAATTGCAATTCGTTGTGCGTCTTGGCCCCCGTTTTCACGAAAATATATTGCAAGCCCCGAAATTTGTCCAGAGAGAAGCTCACGACCGGTGGTGCAACCGATAGTGGCTGGTGGTATCGGCGGTTGCTTGTGCAAAGAGAGAGAAGGGGGAGAGATGGATATTGACGATGAGTGAGTGACGAGAAAGGGAGGGGGTTGCGGATTCGGGCGGTGTCCGGCTAGTTTTGTGGGGTTGAGAGTGATGGGGGCCGGGGGAGTGGGGGTTGTGGGGGGGTTGGGGGTGGGCGGGCAAGGGCGAGGGGGCGCGGGGGGGATGCGGGGGAATGGGAGGGGGATGCGGGCTGGGGTGGTGGTAAGGGAGGGGGAGGCACGGCGGGCTGGGGGTGGTGGGGAGGGGGAGGCACGGCGGAGGGGAGGCACGGCGGAGGGGGGGCTGGTGGGGGTTGGAGTTGTGGGGGTGGGGGTGGTGGTATGGGGGTGGGGTGGTAGAGGGTGGGCTTGGTTGTGGGTGGGGGGTTGGTGGGCTTAGGGGTGGGTTTAGGGTTAGTTAGGGTTTTAGGATTAGTTAGAGTTTTAGGGTTTTTAGTTTTGAAAAACAAAAAAACCCAAGTTTCTCCCAAATTATCCCAACTTTGGATTATTTTTAAATAATCAAGTTGTTAGTAGTCTCCCTATTGGCCAAAAAAGTCGGTTAAAACCGTTTAAAGTAATACGCCGAAACATTCCGTTCCTTTCATTCTAATGGTGGGTGGTGATAAGGCGATTAGGGTATTTTAAAATAAATGGTTCTATCAACTTTTAAAATTGTCAAAGGATTATAGGTCTTTTGGACCAATAGAAACTCCCAAACTTTATATTATTAAAAAATAATTTAAACTTGGGATTAATATGGGAAGACACCTGAAACTTGGGATTATTTTTTACAATTTTTCCTTTAGGTTTAATTAGGGTTTAATTAGGGTTTTTTAGGTTAATTAGTTAATTAGTTAACGGAGCACTAACGTCCGTTAGCCAAAAGGGCATTTTGGGTAATTTTTTTAAAGGTCAGGGGTATCCGGTGAATTTTTTTAAAGGTGATGGGTATCTGGTGAATTTTGAAAAAAGTGGGGGTATTTGGTGAATAAATTTACTTGTCAGAGGTATTTGGTGAAAAACCCGTATATTTAAAGGCACCATGAGTATGTTAATAAAATAAAAAATTTACGATTGTTGCGCTTAATTAGAGGGATTAATACCCTTGTATGAAGGACTTCATACCATCTTAAAAATAAATTATTACCCTCATTATATTAGATAGTTCATTATTTTTTTATGTTGAAAGTAATAGGTTATCTATTATTTGTATAATATCCATCATAAAAGAGTTTTACGATTGTTGCGCTTAATTAGAGGGATTAATACCCTTGTATGAAGGACTTCATACCATCTTAAAAATAAATTATTACCCTCATTATATTAGATAGTTCATTATTTTTTTATGTTGAAAGTAATAGGTTATCTATTATTTGTATAATATCCATCATAAAAGAGTTTGTTCTTCTAAATTGAAGTGATAGTAACCTTACTTCAACAAATCGGTAAGGATTTGGTACCCTTTAAAACTAGATTGTGTCGTTGATTGAAGGGATTTGTGCTCTTACTCGAATGAAATATATATTATTTAATTGAAGGAAATGGTACCAATGATTTTATACTCTAAATGGTACAATTTGATCTACAAAAGGTACCTCATTGGTATCAAATTATTTTTCCAATATTTATTATGCAATGGATACAAATATACTCTTACATTGATAACATATTAGTCTTCCAATATTGATAGCAAACTACTATTCAAATATTGGTATCAAATAATTATGTAATCTATACATATATACTCTTACATTGGTACTAAATTTCAGGTAAATTAAGCTTAAATATATATTTGTTTTAGATTTATAACTTCAGATAAGTTCAGGTAAATTAATTACAATTCAAATATTCAAAAAATTATAAGGTGAAATCAAACACAAGTTGATTTGAAAATGATGAATGGTGATAATTATTTAAAAGGTACCAATGTATCACTTGGAGGTAGGGCTGACAATTATTTCGGGTTGGGTCGGGTTCGTGTTTGGGTGGCTAATAAATGGGTCAAAAATCTCTCAACCCAAACCTAACTCATTTAATAAATAGGTTGAGAAACTCAACCCTGATCGAACTTGTCTAATAAACAACTTACTCGTATACCTCATTTGATCATAATAATTATTATAATAAAAATAATTATTTTCTTAAAAAGTTAAATGAGCAAGTTATTCACACTATTGAAAGTATGCATGCTTAGAGTATCTTAGAATAATTATGACCTATTTTAGTGATATTTTACTTGTTTTTTAAACCAAATTTTAAATTTATCATCATATTTTTTCGAGAATTTTCTACTATATGTTTAAGTAAATAAGGTCAAATCATGTCATTTTTTGGTCGAAAATATCAACCTGAACCTAACCCGTTTAATTAAACGGGTTAATCAAGTCAACACATTTACTTAAACGGGTCAAAAATCCCAACCCTAACCCGCTTATTTCGAGTTAGGGTCGGGTTTGGTTGTCGGATTGGGTCAACTTTTGCCAACCCTACTTGAAGGGTACCAAATTATACTTTAAAAGAATATTATATGTTAATTAGAGCTTCCCTCCCGGTTCCAGGAGGTCCTGGGATCGATTCTCATCCTTGGCAAGTTGGGATCCCCTTTGTTCCCCCCAACTTGTCAAGGTTTCTCCTTACCTTATTAAAAAAAAAAAAAATTAACTCATACTTTCACAAACATTAATTTTAAAAGGCTAATAAAATAAAACATATCTAAGGCTTGGTAGATGGTAGGTAAATGGGTTATGGACTTATGGTAATACATGCTAAATTAGTTATCCCAATATGAAAATATGGGAATTTGTGGCTGCTCATCCCTGGCATGATCTTGAAATTGGTAAATTGTAGACACTTGAAAATTTGTTTACTCAACAATCCCAAATCATCTTCACTCCATTCTGATCTCTCGTCAATTACAACCCCATTAACATTCCCAAACAAACCCTTTTTATCATTTTTCTTCAAATCACCTCCTAAACCCTCAGAATTCCCAGGAATTTCACTGTTTAGTAAGGATACTTTACATGAGGCAAAGAAACAACAGGTAAATGGAGTGTGATATCAGTATCACTCAGCATCAAATACAATTCTCCAAAATGTTAAGACTAATTCAGGGTGAAAAAAGAACTCCTTTGGGAAGAATTTTAAACTTTTTGCAATGTTTGATAATACAGCACAATAAATAGGCCATTTTTTTAAAGGTAAGAAAAAAGAAGGTTAGGAACCCTCCGCACGAGGGGAGCTCCAACCTTATCGTTTACAAGAATAGAAGAAAGAGCTGAACTAGTACAACCTTCTATATTAAACTTAGAATCAATTAAATGGACTACATTGACTATCTAGTATGCTGTTTTATTTGCTTCCCGTAGACGTGACCACTAGTAGACAACAAAAATTCAGCTACGAATGCTTCTCTACAGTCTACAATATAATATAGTTCAGAGGCTACAAAAATAAACGTGTAAAAGATTAACATTAAGCTACACATTTTCACTCATAGAAGATATTTCATTTCTTAATAAGGCTTTGAACTATTTAAATTAAATTAAATAAATAACAAATTAAAATAAAAAAAATAAGAGGAATTAAATTAGCAAATTAAATTAAATTAACAAATTAAATTAAAAATAAATTAAATTAAAAATTAAAAAGAAAAAATAATTGTATATTTAATTTTCTAAAATAATAATTATCGATAATAATTAATAAGTATTAACATAATATTATCAATACTTATTATTATTATTATTATTATTATTATTGTTATTATTATTATTATTATTATTGTTATTATTTATTATTATTATAATAATAATTATTAGCTATGATTTATCATTATTATTATTTATTATTTAATTTAAGTTCAGTCAAGTCAACTTTATAATAATAATAATAATA